>JAXRKP010001984.1:0-7500 GCA_037039925.1 Doris montereyensis | reverse complement strand
TAATTACACTTTCCAATCCTATTCTGATGAATTCCTTCTTTTTTCCTTTCAGTTTTTCATGCAGTCTTTCATATCGTTGTTTTAAAATTGACCATGCGATCACTCGCATTTTATTTGATTTAAAAAACATTCACAAATTAAAAAAGAAAAAGAAACAAGAACCTATCTGAAAACATTTCAAACCCCCCCAAAAAAAATAAAATAAAATGGTCCATTTAATCAAACAAAACAAAACAAAACAAATAACAAAAAACAAAAAACAAAATGCTCATCAACAACTGACCACCACGATTGTTTAGGCTCTAAAATAGTCCTATTCCACTAAACATCTTCATCGATTCGCTCCACGTCATCAAACCAAACATGCCTGATCACTTCGAGCTTACCAGCACTTTCATGGACTCCTTTGTCGGATTAGTCACAGATCATTCTTATTTTCATTCTCTTTCAAAGGACTCCTCGAATGAGGCGAATTTTGTTGCTCGTTGAATACTGCCCATCGGTAATGCATCAGGTGTATTGAGTAGAACATAAAAGAACAACGAAATGAAGGACCTATAAACAGTCAAGTTGAAAGCAGGCTGTTAGATTTTTTATTCTTTCACCAGCGGCTACGGTTGGAAGACAACGGAACAAATGCCAAATGTTTACCACGCCGTGAATGGTGGTTTTGGGACAAATCAATTTGTGACTCACTCTTAATAATTTTTAGATAATAAGGGAAAATCAGGAACTTAAATTGGTTAGAAGAAATATCTGTCTCTGTTTTATGAGAGCACCCCCCTTTGTCATCGGCCCTCTTACTCTTCTAAATTGAATAAAATATCAGGGATCGCGGGGTTGATAGACTCTGATCTAGAAATCCCATGATTTAATCAGACAGTCAGAAGGATGCTTTGTCGTGTCGTGGTCTGAAATTCTAAATTTAATTAAGAAACTTCTTTTGTTTTTATTAGAACTCTTTAAATTATTTTTCTCTTGTTATTATGAACTTATTTAAAATAACGAAGATACAAGAAAAAAGAAATTTGGGGGTGAATGAAAAAGATTTATGATCTGTCTATGTTGAGATGATTTAATAAGATGATAATAGAAAAGGAAATTAGTTATCCAAAAAAAATCTCATTCTTATTAGACTTAAATTTCCTTTTCTAGATGTTGATTTTATCTCACTGAATTATCTGTCTCTGTTAAAATTATATCTTGTCTGTCAATCTCATTTTCATCATCGTCAACTTTGTTGACCTGTCTGTTGTCTGTAGAAAGATGCTGGAAATGCATTCATGACCTTTCTGCTTTGGTCTGAAAATTTAATATAGGATCAAACTTAGTGACTTTTCCTGGTCAGTCTGTGTATGAAAACACACAAATATGAATTTAACAGGATTCTGCATCTTGAATTAAATGGTCAAATATTTGTTTTGTTCTGAGTCTACGTATGTTTAATTAAATAACCTTTATTATAGTTCTTCAAGCTTTCCACCATCCGTGATAACGCTATTTATTTCATTATATTATGATTATTTTTAACCACTAAAAGGAACAGCTTCCTGCAACAATGACATTATGTAGTCTTAAAGAAATTCAGTTTTCGGAAGACCTTAAGACAGATAATCAGTGGTATGAATATACGACCCGGCAGATCCAATTAAGATTAACATTTTGAGGACAACTAGCATGCCCCTCAGTCTTTGATCCATTATGTAACCAGGCGATAAAGTTAATTATTCAGAGACGAATAATAACCCTAGATTTAATGGAAACTACCACGTTGTAAACCTCAGCAATTTGTGTCCAGATATGTATTTATCAATTTGAATATGTTCAATTGTTTCACTGGAGTGTCATTTTTTGTTGGAGATCCTCTGCATTTGGGACTGTCTACCACTAGATCTCAGTCTAGACGTCTAGTCTGTCTATCAGGTATGATGCTACATGTATTCTTTTTTAGACTAGTCTGGCTTTGTACGACATCTACTATTAAATATAGAGCTTTCTATCCGTCTATCCAGAGCATTTATCCATCCTTCTATAACCATTCATCATCTGTCCTTCTATCTAGAACCTATCCAATCTTCCACCCATCTAGATAAACCCATCTATTCATTAGATTCATCCATCTATCTTTTATTCTATCTTTTCTATCAATCTGAATATCTATCCATCTATCTATCTATCTATCTAGTATCTATCTATCTATCTATCTACATATCTACACAAACTATCTATCTATCTATCTAACCTAAACACCAATGAATTTTATCTATCTATCTATCTAATTAATCATAGTCTATCTGATCCTATCTGATGATCTATTTGATCTATCTATCTATCTATCTCATTATTCTATCTATCTATCTTGTATCTATTATCTTCTATCTATCTATCGATTTATCTATCTATCTATCTTTTTCTATCTATCTATCTATCTATCTATCTATATATATCATCTATCTATCTATGTATGTATCTATCTATTTATCTATCTGCTATCTATCTATTTATCTATCTGTCTGGACTGTCTGTCTATCTATCTTTCTATATATCTATCCATCCATATATCTAGATTTATCTATCTATTTATCTATAAATCTGTCTATCTATCTATCTATCTATCCTATCTAGTCTATCTATCTATCTGTCTATCTGTCTATGAAATCCATCGATGGATCTACTTCTATCCTATTGGTATATCCATGCACCTATCTATCTATCTATCTATCTATCTATCTATCTATCTATATATCTATCTAACTAGGCTATATATCAATTTATCTATCTGTCTATCTATCTATCTATCTATCTATCTATCTATCTATCTATATATTTATAGGATCTATCTGTCAAAAATGTATCTATCTATCTATCTATCTATCTATCTATCTATCTATCTATCTATCTATCTACTATGGACTTTTATCTATCTATCTTGTAACCTATTTATCTATGATATCTGTACTGAAGGAGAATGTATGATCAATAAAATTATAAAATGTATACAAAAATCTAAAACATACCTACTTGATATATGTCTGAAGTTCCATTACAAATTGTCGTTCTATTGGGTTCTTGTATTGTGTATACAACAATTCAGTAGTTTTCCCAGAATGTATTAAATGAATAGCAGTGTTAGTTATATAATGCATTTTGTTAAGTATGTTTGTCCATAGATGTGGACCTAAAACTGATCTAAAAGCTTATTGTTCTTGAGATAATATCCTTTTGTACAATTACTTGTTTGATCCACTTGATCTAAAAAGGGCTGAATCGTATAGACTGTATCCACATCTTACTCTTAAAAAGAAGAAGATTAATGTATAGATATGCCTCTGGGATTAAAAATCGGTTTTTCACTTAATAATCTATGAAAGTCTTTCTAAATTTAAAGAAATCTAGTTTATGTTTCGTTTAATACAGCTTCGTTGAGATAAATGAATTAAATTGAATATCATGACTTCTTTGATACTTTATTTGTCCTCTATTTGATGAGGATGATAAATTCTCTTGCCCATTCTGTCTCTTTCTTTTTCAGCCCTCCGCCCTCAGATGCTTTCCAGTGAGTTCTGTTGTCTGTCTTTCCTCTGTCTGTCTGTGCGCTCTGTGTATTTTGTTTTAATGTATTCATATGTCTGTCTATCTCTATACATACATATATATATATTATATATTATCAATTTGATATTTCCATCTCCTAAAATCAACTATCTATAATATATAAACATGAAATCATATAATATAGAAATTCAGAGTGGACAGAGTTTATCCAGAGAACAGGTCAGCTTGTTTTAAAGTGAAAGATCGATGGGCGCGTTTCTACTGGGTGGAGAGTCTAGCCTACGATTCAGCACAAAAGACAAAGCATCATCCAATGGCTTTGGGAGGCTGATATTGATGTAGGTATGTGGTGGCGATACATTGAGTTGTAAATCATTAAGAAATTGCTCGTCATAAGAGTGTCAGTGACATGATTTCAAATCTGTCTCATCTGGTCTGCTCGTTCAATAGATGATAATTTTGCATTAAGTCAAAATTTGTGTTCCATTTTTCTTCTTCTAATAAGATATTTGTGGACAGATTAATCATCTCCATATTTGAATATGAGATAAGGGAAATGCTGTTCTTCTTTGTGACAGAGGATGGTGCATTTACGACCCTTATGTGTGCGAGTAATAGATAGATAGATAATATGTTTGAGATGTGTGGGAGAGAGATGTGACTGCCATGAACCACCGTTGCGACGACCTAAAACACAGGTTTCATCATTCTGACAAAGAGTTTCAAAATCATACAATGACAGACTACAGATTATACTGGACAGATCGCTGTTGATAGATTCATCCCTTTGCCTTAATATCAAGTGTTGTTTACTCATCTAACACAACATGCTATACATACTATACAACATTATTATTGTTATTATTATTATCAGACATTATTATTATCATCATCATCATCATCGTCATTATCATCATCATCATCACGCATCAGTACAATCATTATTATTATTATTATTATTATTATTATTATTATTATTATTATTATTATTATTGTTATTATTATTATTATTATTATTATTATTATTATTATTATTATTATTATTATTATTATTATTATTATTAACATTATTATTATTATTATTATTATTATTATTATTGACATTATTATTATTATTAGTAGTACACAAACATTATGATCCTCAGACAGACAGACAGACATCATCAATCATCAGCGATCATCATGTATTATCATGACAACTATTCGCTGATTCAAAAGAGAGAGCTGGCCTACATAGACATTATTAATATCATAACATACTGTGGGAGAAGGAAGGGAATAATTATAAGGTCCATAACCTAAGTATTTCCAATACAAAAACAGATGCGTAATCTATAACCCCCCCCCCCCGACGGTTAGTCTGGAACTTTCGTCAAGTCACAATGGAAGCCCCTGCAGGAATCACGGACACGACACCTAGTCTCATCGGCACACGGACATTAAACGACGCAACTATCCCTGCTCTCTATATCTAAAATCTGGGAAAGTTAAAGATCCCTTGTCGAAACTCAGGTGTTAATAATACTTAAGTATGACCAAAACAGAGAGATCAGAGTTGTAGGGAGTGGGTAAGGGGGGGAAGTAAGAGAGACCATTAATGAGAGATGAAAATGGTTTAGCAAAGAGAATACGGAAGTCAAAATTCATATTCTTAAATTAATCGTTGAGAGAATTTGATTTGATTTCATTTACCCGCATCCACAACTGCGTTGATCTCGGGATTTTTGGTAGGATTTTTTCTTTTCTTCTGCCTGTTAAGAGAGAGAGGATCTTTAACGTGCAGAGAATGTTGTGATCTGCACAGGGACCTCCTTTTTCGTCCGTTTCGATCTTCTAGATGTCAATCCACGTATCTGAACCAGGAGCGGGGGTTGGGGGGGGGGGGGGGGATGAAGAGAGAGAGAGGAGATTTTCCTCGAGAGAGAAACTCGAGAATTTTCTTGTTCAGACGTTGACGAGGCTTGAACCTACCTTTTTTCTTCTTCTCCGATTCCTTTGCCTGAAGAGAGATAGAGAGAGAGAGAGACACCTCCTCCTCTAAGTGACCGGTTCTAACTCGCCGCGTGCCGATGTGGAGTAAAGAAAGTGCCTTCAGATCGAGAGGCTCATACAACCGGAGAGAGATCACTGTTTAGATGGTGACGTGAAAGCGGAAGAAGTCGTTAACGCCCCATCACCGCCTAACAAATTCAAAATGAAAGAAACCCAAATTAGTTGGAAATTAGTGCTGGTACTCATTTGCGCCTGGGGACAGGAGGAAAATAAATGCGAGTTATAACAAAGGAAAGACTTGGATTGGAGTGAGACGTCCTGATTAGCTGATAACACAGACGTTAAAACCGTTATGATTTCATAAAGGTCATGTTCCAGAGCCGCATGTTACATGTTCAGATTAAGTGCAATATTATAGTATTCAGTACGTGCTTTTAAAAAATAACACGGGGGATAGATAGATAGACAAGGGTTCAAGTCATTTTATCATATTGTACGTTAAAATATGATGTTGTTTGAGAGTTGGAGAGAAGAAAGAAAAACATCAATCAAGAAAGAAAGACATCAAGAGAATAATGAAATGAACTAAAGCAACAATAACAACAGCAAACGAAACAAATATTTAACTCCACAATAAACAGACCCAAGAGGTTTCATTTTCAGAGAGAAAGAGAGAGAGGAAAGAGAGAGAGAGAGAGAGAGAGAGAGAGAGAGGGAGATAGGGAGAGAGAGAGAGAGAGAGAGAGAGAGAGAGAGAGAGAGAGAGATAGAGAGAGAGACAGTAGAGAGAGAGAGAGAGAGAGAGTGAGAGAGAGAGAGAGAGAGAGAGAGAGAGAGAGAGCGAGAGAGAGAGAGAGAGAGAGAGAGAGAAGAACAGACTGACAAAGACTGACAGACATTGACCAGTCAGCTAGGACAGACTGACAGACAGAACAGACAGAGACTAGACAGAGAGCAGACAGTCAGACAAACACCAGAGACAGAGACAGAGAGCAGAGAGAGACAGAGAGAGACAGATATATATAATATAATAGTATTAATATAATATTATACATATATATGAGATGAGGAGAGAGAGAGGAGAGAGAGTAGAGAGAGAGAGAGAGAGAGAAGAGAGGAGATGAGAGAGAGAGAGAGAAGAGAGAGAAGAGAGAGAGAGAGAGAGAGAGAGAGAGAGGGAAGTAGAGAGACGAGAGAGAGACTAGAGATGACGACAGAGACACAGAGACACGAATGTCGGCGGAAACTTTGGAGAGACCAGAGACCAGAGACTAGAGACAGAGGACTCGAGACAGAGAGACAGAGAGGAGACAGAGACAGGAGACAGAGACGTGCGACAGCAGAGTCATAGATCATAGAGAGACAGAGAGAGACACAGACCGATACCAAGACACTAGACACTTATTGAGAGACAAAGACAGACAGCACAGACCTGAAGACAGAGACAGAGGAAGACATTGAGACAGAAAATCTGATGAGAGAGTTTGCGTGAGGATGGTTTTGGAAATGGCAAGCAATGCCATAATAGAGACAAAGAACAAAGACATTATGACAGTAAAATACGTGTAATATATATATAATATATATATATATAGATTAGGATATATATATTATATATATATATATATATATATGATATATAATATATAATATATATATTAATAATATATCTATAATGTACATCTATACAAGGGTGTAAGTAGAGATCATCAATCTTCTGAGCAGTGGACGCTCACGACCGTCTCATGCGAATTGATTTTTAAGCAATATATTGGGGTGGGATGTTCATGACGTGTTCTCTTTCCCAAACACCGTCGTACGGTTTATAATATTCTTACTTCATCATATCGGAGAGTTCAGGAGCTGAAAGAGGGGAGAACAGCAGTTCACATTTCAGCAATAAACATATTATCTAGACACATGTATAACGTGTCATGATGTTGCTCAAGTAAT
>JAXRKP010001983.1:32500-75000 GCA_037039925.1 Doris montereyensis | reverse complement strand
CATCATAATATTCCTTTTTCATCAGCATCCTCATCATCATGTTTTCCTCATCATTAGTATCTACCTCATCATATTCCTCATCATCAATATCTTCATCATCATATTTCCTCATCATCAGTATCCTCATCATCATATGTTCTCATCATCAGTTTCCTCATCATCACATTCCTCATCATCATCAATATCTTCATCATCATATTCCTCATCATCAGTATCTTCATGATCATATTCCTCATCATCAGTATCTTCATCATCATATTCCTCCTCATCAGTAACTTCATCATTATATTTCTTCATAATCGGTATCCTCATTCTACAAAATCTGGAAGAAAGATCCTGAAACAAAAGTAATAGTAATAGAGAGAGGTAAAGGAGATCCTTCTAGCCTTGCTCTCCTCGGCTTTTATGAGAAAGTGATACACGCTGCAAGATTGCTGTTGCTGTTGATGTCGTTGTTGTTTACTACCATCATTATCTTAATGTCGTTATACATCTTATATTAAACCCATACTCTTTTACATGTATGTATATATGTATGTATGTATGTATGCATGTATGTATGTATGTATGTATGTATGTATGTATGTATGTATGTATGTATGTATGTATATGTGTGTGTATGTGTGTATGTATGTATGTATGTTTATATGTATGTATGTATGTATGTATATGTGTGTGTGTGTGTATGTGTGTATGTATGTATGTATGTTTATATGTATTTACATATATATTTATGTGTGTGTATATATGTATGTATGTTTATATGTATGTACGTATATATTTATGTGTATATGTATGTATGTATGTATGTTTATATGTATGAACGTATATATTTATGTGTGTATGTATGCATGTATGTATGTATGTATGTATGTATGTATATATGTATGTATATACGTAACTGTGTATGTATGTGTGTATGTATGTATGTTAATATGTATGTACGTATATATTTATGTGTGTATGTATGTATGTATGCATGTATGTATGTATATGTGTATGTATATACGTAACTGTGTATGTATGTATGTATGCATGTATGTATATACGTAACTGTGAATGTATGTTTGTATGTATGTATGTATGTATGTATGTATGTATGTATGTATGTATGTATGTATGTATGTATGTATGTATGTATGTATGTATGTATGTATGTATGTATGTATGTACATGTATCTAAATCTCCCTACTTGCTTCATATAACATACACTTTTAACTTATGTAACCTCTTGACATAATATTACTTTGAATCTAGTCATAATAAAATATAATAGTTATATTATAGTTTATACAAACTGTGCTGTATTTCTACATCTTATAATATGCTTTGATAATTTAAGTAGTAAGAATGATCAAAATGATGTGCCAATGATGATCAATAAAGTATATTGTTATTATCATATTATTATTATCATATTGTTATTATCATATTGTTATTATTTCCTCATTATAAGTGTCATCGTTTTCATCATAACCCCATTATCATCTTCATTTTCAAACAAGCATTAGTACCGACCTCGACACAATTTCATCAGGATCAGCATTACTTTTATCTCATCATCATCATCATCAATCATCATCACCATCATCATCCTCATCATCATCATCTAAGTCATTATCATGACGACACTGATTACTGATCGCAATCGTCAGCAACAGTTTCATGATCTTTTAAATTCTTGTCATGTATATTTTGAAGGTAAATGATAAACGATAATAATATGTGAATGGATGTATATACTATGATATAAAAATAAGTGTATCAATATGTATGTATAATATTATGTAGTATATGTGTATGTCATCATCATTATCATCATCATGTGCTTCTATATCCTTTTATCAGTTATAGTATCATAATCTTTTAAATTCTTGTCATTATGTTAATGTATATTATTATGATGGTACGTGAAAAACAATAATATGTAGATGGGTGTATATATTGTTATGTAAAAATAAGTGTATCAATTTGTATGCATACTATGTAGTATGTGTATGTAGGTATGTGCGTTTATAGAAATAAAAGGTATGTCAGCATATTATACAAATATAGGTATGCCTTAGTCTTTGTGTCGCTGAATTTCGTGGAAGATAGTAAAAGCAAAGAAAAGAAGAAAAAAACAAAGTTCCCTCAAGGTTCCTTATGGCCCATAGAGCCGGAGCTTATCCCGATTTCTATGGCGTGAAGTGGAACAGGTGGTGATAATAATCACCTCCTGGACAGGACGCTACTCTGACGCAGGTTGTTACTTCCCAAGCTAGTGCTTGCACCCCATTTTGCAATTGGGTTGAGTGGGGAAATAAGCGTTAAGAGTCTTTCCCAAAGAACACAACGTCGGGGCTGCCTTGCCAGGATTCGAACCCAGGACTTCATGATCCCCAGTCCGGTAGCTAACCACTTGGCCACCAACACCACTGATAAAGTGACTAATACTAAGCTTGTCTGCTTCATGCCATCCAAACTTGATATGCTCCGGCCCTATAAGGCTTAAGGTTGCAAAAAGGGAGATTGTACTAACAAATCAACGTGATGCTGAATCACAGCAAATTTTAAAGTTCATTCAACCTTCCTGTGAATGGATTTCACCTGTTTGACTGATTAGTCCTCAGATGGATGACGTCACATTAATACTACAATTTAGTTTATCTTAAACCTCTGGCCAACATCATCGATTAGTTAATTCTCCAATGAAATTTTGATTTGATTTGATTTGATTTGATTTGACGTATGGGGGAAAAGACGTTGATTAAAGACGTGTGGAGGGAAAAGACGGGAAGAGGAGATGTGGGAAGAGAGAAGATGTTGAAAGAAGACGTGTGGAGAGAGAAGACATTCATAGGAGATGTGGGGAAGAAGAAGACGTTGAGAGAAGATGTGTGAAAGGAGAAGACGTTGAGAGAAGATGTGAAGAGAGAAGACGTTGAGAGAAGATGTGTGGAGGGAAAAGACGTTGAGAGGAGATGTGTGGAGGGGAAAGACGTTGAGAGAAGATGTGGAAGGGGAGAAGACGTTGAGAGAAGATGTGAAGGGAGAAGACGTTGAGAGAAGATGTGTGAAGGGAGAAGACGTTGAGAGAAGATGTGAAGGAGAAAACGTTGAGAGAAGACGTGTGAAGGAAAAGACGTTGAGAGAAGACGTGTGAGGGAAAAGACGTTGAGAGAAGACGTGTGGAGGAAAAGACGTTGAGAGAAGACGTGTAAAGGGAAAAGGCGTTGAGAGAAGACGTGTAAAGGGAGAAGACGTTGAGAAGATGTGTAAAGGGAAAAGACGTTGAGAGAAGACGTGTAAAGGGAGAAGACGTTGAGAGAAGATGTGTAAAGGGAGAAGACGTTGAGAGAAGATGTGTAAAGGGGAGAAGACGTTGAGAGAAGATGTGTGAAGGAGAAGACGTTGAGAGAAGATGTGTAAAGGAGAAGACGTTGAGAGAAGATGTGTGAAAGGAAAAGACGTTGAGAGGAGATGTGTGCAGGAAAAAGACGTTGAGAGAAGACGTGTAAGGGAAAAGACGTTGAGAGAAGACGTGTGCAGGGAAAGACGTTGAGAAAGACGTGGAGGGGAAATACGTTGAGAGAAGATGTGTGAAGGAAAGACGTTGAGAGAAGATGTGTGGAGGGAAAAGACGTTGAGAGAAGATGTGTGAAGGAGAAACACGTTGAGAGAAGACGTGTGGAGGAGAAAGACGTTGAGAAGACGTGTGAAGGGAAAAAGACGTTGAGAGGAGATGTGAAGGCAAAAGACGTTGAGAGAAGATTGAGAGAAGATGTGTGAAGGAAAAGACGTTGAGAGAAGATGTGTGAAGGGAAAAGACATTCATAGGAGATGTGTGGAGGGAAAAGACGTTGAGAGAAGATGTGAAGGGAAAACGTTGAGAGGGAGATGTGAGGAAAAGACGTTGAGAGGGGATGTGTGAGGGAAAAGACGTTGAGAGGAGATGTGGGAGGAAAAGACGTTGAGAGAAGACGTGTGGAGGGAAAAAGACGTTGAGAGGAGATGTGTGGAGGGAAAGACGTTGAGAGGAGATGTGTGGAGGGAAAAGACGTTGAGAGATGATGTGGAGGGAGAAAACGTTCATAGGAGATGTTATGATTATTATTATTATTACCACCATCATTCTCCCTTCATTATCTTCTTCATTATATTATTACAGTCATTTTCATCCTCATTATTATTATTATTATTATTATTATTATTATTATTATTATTATTATTATTATTATTATTATTGTTTTCGTATTTCTTTTTTATTTCCTGCTGCTGCTACTATATACATTGTACTACTATTAGTACTACTACTATTACTGCTACTAGTACTAATACATTGTAATGCTACTATTCCTACTACTATTACATTGTACTGCTACTAGTACTACTACTACTACTACTACTGCTGCTACTACTCTTACATTGTACTGTTATTAGTAATACTATTACTATTACTGCTACTAGTGCTATTACATTGTAATGCTACTATTCCTACTACTATTACATTGTACTGCTACTAGTACTACTACTATGACTGCTACTACTATTATATTGTACTGCTACTAGTACTACTACCATGACTGCTACTACTATTACATTGTACTGCTACTAGTACTACTACTATGACTGCTACTACTATTACATTGTACTGCTACTAGTACTACTACTATGACTGCTACTACTATTTCATTGTACTGCCACTAGTACTACTACCATGACTACTACTACTATTACATTGTACTGCTACTAGTACTACTACCATGACTGCTACTACTATTACATTGTACTGCCACTAGTACTACTACTATGACTGCTACTACTATTACATTGTACAGCTACTAGTACTACTACCATGACTGCTACTACTATTACATTGTACAGCTACTAGTACTACTACTATTATATTGTACTGCCACTAGTACTACTACCATGACTGCTACTACTATTTCATTGTACTGCTACTAGTACTACTACCATGACTGCTACTACTATTACATTGTACTGCTACTAGTACTACTACCATGACTGCTACTACTATTATATTGTACTGCCACTAGTACTACTACCATGACTGCTACTACTATTACATTGTACTGCTACTAGTACTACTACCATGACTGCTACTACTATTACATTGTACTGCCACTAGTACTACTACCATGACTGCTACTACTATTTCATTGTACTGCCACTAGTACTACCACCATGACTGCTACTACTATTATATTGCACTGCTACTTGTACTACTACTATTACATTGTACTACTATTAGTACTACTACTATTACATTGTACTACTATTAGTAGTACTACTATTACATTGTACTGCTACTAGTACTACTACTATTACATTGTACTGCTACTAGTACTACTACTATTATATTGTACTGCTACTTGTACTACTACTATTACATTGTACTGCTACTAGTACTACTACTATTTCATTGTACTGCTACTAGTACTACTACTATTATATTGTACTGCTACTAGTACTACTACTATTACATTGTACTGCTACTAGTACTACTACTATTACATTGTACTGCTACTAGTACTACTACTATTTCATTGTACTGCTACTAGTACTACTACTATTATATTGTACTGCTACTAGTACTACTACTATTATATTGTACTGCTACTAGTACTACTACTATTTCATTGTACTGCTACTAGTACTACTACTATTATATTGTACTGCTGCTAGTACTAATACTATTTCATTGTACTGCTACTTGTACTACTACTATTTCATTGTACTGCTACTTGTACTACTACTATTACATTGTACTGCTACTAGTACTACTACTATTACATTGTACTGCTACTAGTACTACTACATTATATTGTACTGCTACTTGTACTACTACTATTACATTGTACTGCTACTAGTACTACTACTATTTCATTGTACAGCTACTAGTACTACTACTATTATATTGTACTGCTACTAGTACTACTACTATTACATTGTACTGCTACTAGTACTACTACTATTACATTGTACTGCTAATAGTACTACTACTATTTCATTGTACTGCTACTAGTACTACCACTATTATATTGTACTGCTACTAGTACTACTACTATTACATTGTCCTGCTACTAGTACTACTACTATTTCATTGTACTGCTACTAGTACTACTACTATTATATTGTACTGCTACTTGTACTACTACTATTACATTGTACTGCTACTAGTACTACTACTATTTCATTGTACTGCTACTAGTAATACTACCATGACTGCTACTACTATTATATTGCACTGCTACTTGTACTACTACTATTACATTGTACTACTATTAGTACTACTACTATTACATTGTACTACTATTAGTACTACTACTATTGCATTGTACTGCTACTAGTACTACTACTATTACATTGTACTGCTACTAGTACTACTACTATTATATTGTACTATTACTTGTACTACTACTAATACTAGTACTACTACTATTATATTGTACTGCTACTTGTACTACTACTATTTCGTACTGTACTGCTACTACTATTGTACTGCTACTAGTACTACTACTATGACTGCTACTACTATTATATTGCACTGCTACTTGTACTACTACTATTACATTGTACTGCTACTAGTACTACTACTACTACTACTATACATTGTACTGCTACTAGTACTACTACTACTACTATTACATTGTACTGCTACTAGTACTACTACCATGACTGCTACTACTATTACATTGTACTGCTACTAGTACTACTACTACTACTACTATTACATTGTACTGCTACTTGTACTACTACCATGACTGCTACTACTATTATATTGTACATTACTAGTACTACTACTATTATATTGTACTGACTGCTACTACTATTATTGTACTGCTACTAGTACTACTACCATGACTGCTACTACTATTACATTGTACAGCTACTAGTACTACTACTATGACTGCTACTACTATTACATTGTACTACTACTGCTACTAGTACTACTACCATGACTGCTACTACTATTACATTGTACTGCTACTAGTACTACTACCATGACTGCTACTACTATTACATTGTACTGCTACTAGTACTACTACTGACTGCTATACTATTACATTGTACTGCTACTGCTACTACCATGACTTACTATATTACATTGTACTGCTACTAGTACTACTACCATGACTGCTACTACTATTACATTGTACAGCTACTAGTACTACTACTATGACTGCTACTACTATTACATTGTACTACTACTAGTTACTACCATGACTGTACTACTATTACTATTACTATTACGTTTACTGCTACTAGTACTACTACCATGACTGCTACTACTATTACATTGTACTGCTACTAGTACTACTACCATGACTGCTACTACTATTACATTGTACTGCTACTAGTACTACTACCATGACTGCTACTACTATTACATTGTACTGCTACTAGTACTACTACCATGACTGCTACTACTATTACATTGTACTGCTACTAGTACTACTACTATGACTGCTACTACTATTACATTGTACTGCTACTAGTACTACTACCATGACTGCTACTAGTACTACTACCATTAATTGCTATTATATTGTACAGCTACTACTATTACATTGTACTGCTACTAGTACTACTACCATGACTGCTACTACTATTACATTGTACTACTACTATTACATTGACTGCACTAGTACTACTATTACATATTACATTGTACTACTACTATTACTACTACTATTACATTGTACTGCTACTAGTACTACTACCATGACTGCTACTACTATTACATTGTACTACTACTATTACACTACTGTTACATTGTACTACTAGTACTACTACCATGACTGCTACTACTATTACATTGTACTGCTACTAGTACTACTACCATGACTGCTACTACTACTATTACATTGTACTGCTACTAGTACTACTACCATGACTGCTACTACTATTACATTGTACTGCTACTAGTACTACTACCATGACTGCTACTACTATTACATTGTACTGCTACTAGTACTACTACCATGACTGCTACTACTATTACATTGTACTGCTACTAGTACTACTACCATGACTGCTACTACTATTACATTGTACAGCTACTAGTACTACTACCATGACTACCTATTACATTGTACTGCTACTACTATTACATCGTACTGCTACTAGTACTACTACCATGACTGCTACTACTATTACATTGTACACTAGTACTACTACTATTACATTGTACTGCTACTAGTACTACTACCATGACTGCTACTACTATTATATTGTACAGCTACTAGTACTACTACCATGACTGCTACTACTATTACTATAGTACTACTACCTACTGTATTACTACTATTACATTGTACTGCTACTAGTACTACTACTATGACTGCTACTACTATTACATTGTACTGCTACTAGTACTACTACATTGTACTGCTACTACTATTACATTGTACATACTAGTACTACTACCATGACATTGCTGCTACTACTTATATTGTACTATTACCATGTACTACTACTATTACATTGTACTGCTACTAGTACTACTACCATGACTGCTACTACTATTACATTGTACTACTACTATTACTTGTACTGCTACTATTACATTGTACTACTACTATTACATTGTACTGCTACTACTATTACATTGTACTACTACTATTACATTGTACTGCTACTATTACTGCTACTACTTTACTTGTACTACTACTATTACATTGTACAGCTACTATTACATTGTACTACTACTATTACATTGTACTGCTACTATTACATTGTACTACTACTATTACATTGTACTACTATTACTACTACTACTATTACTTGTACTACTACTATTACATTGTACAGCTACTAGTACTACTACCATGACTGCTACTACTATTACATTGTACAGCTACTAGTACTACTACCATGACTGCTACTACTATTACATTGTATAGCTACTAGTACTACTACCATGACTGCTACTACTATTACATTGTACAGCTACTAGTACTACTACTGTCTGCTACTACTATTACATTGTACTGCTACTAGTACTACTACCATGACTGCTACTACTATTATATTGTACTGTTACTTGTACTACTACTATTACTTGTACTGCTACTAGTACTACTACTATTACATTGTACTGCTACTAGTAATACTACCATGACTGCTACTACTATTATATTGCATTGTACAGTACTACTATTCGTACTACTACTATTACATTATACTACTATTAGTACTACTACTATTACATTGTACTGCTACTAGTACTACTACTATTACATTGACTGCTACTAGTATTACTATTGTACTGCTGCTACTAGTACTACTACCATTGACTGCTACTACTATTACATTGTACTGCTACTAGTACTACTACTATTACATTGTACTGCTACTACTACTACTATTATATTGTACAGCTACTAGTACTACTACTATTATATTGTATGACTGTACTACTACTATTATATTGTACACTACTAGTACTACTACCATGACTGCTACTACTATTACATTGTACTGCTACTAGTACTACTACCATGACTGCTACTACTATTACATTGTATTACATTGTACAGCTACTAGTACTACTACCATGACTGCTACTACTATTACATTGTACAGCTACTAGTACTACTACCATGACTGCTACTACTATTACATTGTACTGCTACTAGTACTACTACCATGACTGCTACTACTATTACATTGTACAGCTACTAGTACTACTACTATTATATTGCACTGCTACTTGTACTACTACTATTTCATTGTACTGCTACTAGTACTACTACCATGACTGCTACTACTATTACATTGTACAGCTACTAGTACTACTACTATGACTACTACTATTACATTGTACTACTACTATTACATTGTACTGCTACTAGTACTACTACCATGACTGCTACTACTATTACATTGTACTGCTACTAGTACTACTACCATGACTGCTACTACTATTACATTGTACTGCTACTAGTACTACTACCATGACTGCTACTACTATTACATTGTACTGCTACTGGTACTACTACCATGACTGCTACTAATATTACATTGTACAGCTACTAGTACTACTACCATGACTGCTACTACTATTACATTGTACTGCTACTAGTACTACTACCATGACTGCTACTACTATTACATTGTACTACTACTATTACTTGCTACTAGTACTACTACCATGACTGCTACTACTATTACATTGTACTACTACTATTACATTGTACTGCTACTAGTACTACTACCATGACTGCTACTACTATTACATTGTACTGCTACTAGTACTACTACCATGACTGCTACTACTATTACATTGTACTGCTACTAGTACTACTACCATGACTGCTACTACTATTACATTGTACTGCTACTAGTACTACTACCATGACTGCTACTACTATTACATTGTACAGCTACTAGTACTACTACTATTACATTGTACTGCTACTAGTACTACTACCATGACTGCTACTACTATTATATTGTACAGCTACTAGTACTACTACTATGACATTGTACTGCTACTACTATTATATTGTACAGCTACTTGTATTACTACTATTACATTGTACTGCTACTAGTACTACTACCATGACTGCTACTACTATATTACATTGTACTTACTATTACATTGTACTGCTACTAGTACTACTACCATGACTGCTACTACTATTACATTGTACTAGCTACTATTACATTGTACTGCTACTATTACTTGTACTACTACTATTACATTGTACTGCTACTATTACATTGTACTACTACTATTACATTGTACTGCTACTATTACATTGTAATACTACTATTACATTGACTGCTACTATTACATTGTACTACTACTATTACATTGTACTGCTACTATTACATTGTACTACTACTATTACATTGTACTACTACTATTACATTGTACTACTACTATTACATTGTACTGCTACTATTACATTGCACCACTATTACATTGTACTACTACTATTACATTGTACAGCTACTAGTACTACTACCATGACTGCTACTACTATTACATTGTACAGCTACTAGTACTACTACCATGACTGCTACTACTATTACATTGTACAGCTACTAGTACTACTACCATGACTGCTACTACTATTACATTGTACAGCTACTAGTACTACTACCATGACTGCTACTACTATTACATTGTACTGCTACTAGTACTACTACCATGACTGCTACTACTATTATATTGTACAGCTACTAGTACTACTACTATTACATTGTACTGCTACTAGTACTACTTGACTGCTACTACTATTATATTGTACTGCTACTAGTACTAATACTATTACATTGTACTGCTACTACTATTATATTGTACATACTTGTACTACTACTATTACATTGTACTGCTACTAGTACTACTACCATGACTGCTACTACTATTACATTGTACTGCTACTAGTACTACTACCATGACTGCTACTACTATTACATTGTACAGCTACTAGTACTACTACCATGACAGCTACTACTATTACATTGTACTGCTACTAGTACTACTACCATGACTGCTACTACTATTACATTGTACTGCTACTAGTACTACTACCATGACTGCTACTACTATTACATTGTACTGCTACTAGTACTACTACCATGACTGCTACTACTATTACATTGTACTGCTACTAGTACTACTACCATGACTGCTACTACTATTACATTGTACAGCTACTAGTACTACTACCATGACTACTACTATTACATTCTACACTGTACTACTACCATGACTACTACTATTACATTGTACTGCTACTAGTACTACTACCATGACTGCTACTACTATTACATTGTACTGCTACTAGTACTACTACCATGACTGCTACTACTATTACATTGTACTGCTACTAGTACTACTACCATGACTGCTACTACTATTACATTGTACTGCTACTAGTACTACTACTATTATATTGCACTGCTACTTGTACTACTATATACATTGTACAGCTACTAGTACTACTGCTATGACTGCTACTACTATTACATTGTACTACTAATACTACTACTATTATATTGCACTGCTACTTGTACTACTACTATTTCATTGTACAGCTACTAGTACTACTACCATGACTGCTACTACTATTATATTGCACTGCTACTAGTACTACTACCATGACTGCTAATACTATTACATTGTACTGCTACTAGTACTACTACCATGACTGCTACTACTATTACATTGTACTGCTACTAGTACTACTACCATGACTGCTACTACTATTACATTGTACTGCTACTAGTACTACTACCATGACTGCTACTACTATTACATTGTACTGCTACTAGTACTACTACCATGACTGCTACTACTATTACATTGTACTGCTACTAGTACTACTACCATGACTGCTACTACTATTACATTGTACTGCTACTAGTACTACTACCATGACTGCTACTACTATTACATTGTACTGCTACTAGTACTACTACCATGACTGCTACTACTATTACATTGTACTGCTACTAGTACTACTACCATGACTGCTACTACTATTACATTGTACTGCTACTAGTACTACTACCATGACTGCTACTACTATTACATTGTACTGCTACTAGTACTACTACTATGACTGCTACTACTATTACATTGTACTGCTACTAGTACTACTACCATACTGCTACTACTATTACATTGTACTGCTACTAGTACTACTACTACTGCTACTACTATTACCACTGCTACTAGTACTACTACTGACTGCTACTACTATTACATTGTACTGCTACTAGTACTACTACCATGACTGCTACTACTATTACATTGTACAGCTACTAGTACTACTACCATGACTGCTACTACTATTACATTGTACTGCTACTAGTACTACTACCATGACTGCTACTACTATTACATTGTACTACTAGCTACCATGACTGCTACTACTATTACATTGTACAGCTTAGTACTAGTACTACTACTATTACATTGTACTGCTACTAGTACTACTACCATGACTGCTACTACTATTACATTGTACTGCTACTAGTACTACTACCATGACTGCTACTACTATTACATTGTACAGCTACTAGTACTACTACCATGACTACTACTATTACATTGTACTGCTACTACTACTACCATTGTACTGCTACTAGTACTACTACCATGACTGCTACTACTATTACATTGTACAGCTACTAGTACTACTACCATGACTGCTACTACTATTACATTGTACTACTACTATTACATTGTACTGCTACTATTACTACTGTATGACTACTACTTATTACATTGTACAGCTACTAGTACTACTACCATGACTGCTACTACTATTACATTACATTGTACTGCTACTAGTACTACTACCATGACTGCTACTACTATTACATTGTACTGCTACTAGTACTACTACCATGACTGCTACTACTATTACATTGTACAGCTACTAGTACTACTGTACTACTACTATTACATTGTACTGCTACTAGTACTACTACTATGACTACTTGCTACTACTATTACATTGTACAGCTACTAGTACTACTACTATGACTGCTACTACTATTACATTGTACTGCTACTAATACTACTACTATTATATTGCACTGCTACTACTATTACTATTTCATTGTACAGCTACTAGTACTACTACCATGACTGCTACTACTATTATATTGCACTGCTACTAGTACTACTACCATGACTGCTACTACTATTACATTGTACTGCTACTAGTACTACTACCATGACTGCTACTACTATTACATTGTACTGCTACTAGTACTACTACCATGACTACTACTAATACATTGTACTGCTACTAGTACTACTACTATGACTGCTACTACTATTACATTGTACTGCTACTAGTACTACTACCATGACTGCTACTACTATTACATTGTACTGCTACTAGTACTACTACCATGACTGCTACTACTATTACATTGTACTGCTACTAGTACTACTACCATGACTGCTACTACTATTACATTGTACTGCTACTAGTACTACTACTATGACTGCTACTACTATTACATTGTACTGCTACTAGTACTACTACTATGACTGCTACTACTATTACATTGTACTGCTACTAGTACTACTACCATGACTACTACTACTATTACATTGTACTGCTACTAGTACTACTACCATGACTGCTACTACTATTACATTGTACTGCTACTAGTACTACTACTACTGCTACTACTATTACATTGTACTGCTACTAGTACTACTACCATGACTGCTACTACTATTACATTGTACTGCTACTAGTACTACTACCATGACTACTACTACTATTACATTGTACATACTAGTACTACTACCATGACTGCTACTACTATTACATTGTACTGCTACTAGTACTACTACCATGACTGCTACTACTATTACATTGTACTGCTACTAGTACTACTACCATGACTGCTACTACTATTACATTGTACAGCTACTACTACTACTATACTGCTACTACTATTACATTGTACTGCTACTAGTACTACTACCATGACTGCTACTACTATTACATTGTACAGCTACTAGTACTACTACCATGACTGCTACTACTATTACATTGTACAGCTACTAGTACTACTACCATGACTGCTACTACTATTACATTGTACAGCTACTAGTACTACTACCATGACTGCTACTACTATTACATTGTACAGCTACTAGTACTACTACCATGACTGCTACTACTATTATATTGTACAGCTACTAGTACTACTACCATGACTGCTACTACTATTACATTGTACTACTACTAGTACTACTACTATGACTGCTACTACTATTACATTGTACTGCTACTAGTACTACTACCATGACTGCTACTACTATTATTACACTTGTACTACTACTGTTACATTGTACAGCTACTAGTACTACTACCATGACTGCTACTACTATTACATTGTACTGCTACTATTACTACTATGTACTGCTACTACTATTACATTGTACTGCTACTAGTACTACTACCATGACTGCTACTTATTACATTGTACTGCTACTAGTACTACTACCATGACTGCTACTACTATTACATTGTACTGCTACTAGTACTACTACCATGACTGCTACTACTATTACATTGTACAGCTACTAGTACTACTACCATGACTGCTACTACTATTACATTGTACTGCTACTAGTACTACTACCATGACTGCTACTACTATTACATTGTACTGCTACTAGTACTACTACCATGACTGCTACTACTATTACATTGTACTGCTACTAGTACTACTACCATGACTGCTACTACTATTACATTGTACTGCTACTAGTACTACTACCATGACTGCTACTACTATTACATTGTACTGCTACTAGTACTACTACCATGACTGCTACTACTATTACATTGTACTGCTACTAGTACTACTACCATGACTGCTACTACTATTACATTGTACAGCTACTAGTACTACTACCATGACTGCTACTACTATTATATTGTACAGCTACTAGTACTACTACCATGACTGCTACTACTATTATATTGTACAGCTACTTGTACTACTACTATTACATTGTACTGCTACTAGTACTACTACCATGACTGCTACTACTATTACATTGTACTGCTACTAGTACTACTACCATGACTGCTACTACTATTACATTGTACAGCTACTAGTACTACTACCATGACGGCTACTACTATTACATTGTACTGCTACTAGTACTACTACCATGACTGCTACTACTATTACATTGTACTGCTACTAGTACTACTACCATGACTGCTACTACTATTACATTGTACTGCTACTAGTACTACTACCATGACTGCTACTACTATTACATTGTACTGCTACTAGTACTACTACCATGACTGCTACTACTATTACATTGTACAGCTACTAGTACTACTACCATGACTGCTACTACTATTACATTGTACAGCTACTAGTACTACTACCATGACTGCTACTACTATTACATTGTACAGCTACTAGTACTACTACCATGACTGCTACTACTATTACATTGTACTGCTACTAGTACTACTACCATGACTGCTACTACTATTACATTGTACTGCTACTAGTACTACTACCATGACTGCTACTACTATTACATTGTACAGCTACTAGTACTACTACCATGACTGTTACTACTATTACATTGTACTGCTACTAGTACTACTACCATGACTGCTACTACTATTACATTGTACAGCTACTAGTACTACTACCATGACTGCTACTACTATTACATTGTACAGCTACTGACTAGTGCTACTACTATTATATTGCACGGCTACTAGTACTACTACAATACTGCTACTACTATTATTGTACAGCTACTAGTACTACTACCATGACTGCTACTACTATTACATTGTACAGCTACTAGTACTACTACCATGACTGCTACTACTATTACATTGTACAGCTACTAGTACTACTATCATGACTGCTACTACTATTACATTGTACAGCTACTAGTACTACTACCATGACTGCTACTACTATTACATTGTACTACTACTATTACATTGTACTGCTGACTAGTACTACTACCATTACATTGTACTACTATTACATTGTACTACTACTATTATATTGTACTGCTACTAGTACTACTACCATGACTGCTACTACTATTATATTGTACAGCTACTTGCTACTACTATTACATTGTACTGCTACCAGTACTACTACCATGACTGCTACTAATATTATATTGTACTGCTACTTGTACTACTACTATTACATTGTACTGCTACTAGTACTACTACCATGACTGCTACTACTATTATATTGTACTGCTACTAGTACTACTACTCATGACTGCTACTACTATTACATTGTACAGCTACTAGTACTACTACCATGACTGCTACTACTATTACATTGTACTGCTACTAGTACTACTACTATGATATTGACTGCTACTTGTACTACTACTATTATATTACACTGCTACTAGTACTACTACTATTATATTATACTGCTACTAGTACTACTACTATTATATTGTACTGCTACTTGTACTACTACCATGCACTGCTACTGTACTACTACTATTACATTGTACTGCTACTAGTACTACTACCATGACTGCTACTACTATTACATTGTACTGCTACTAGTACTACTACTATGACTACTTGTACTACTACTATTATATTGTACTGCTACTAGTACTACTACTATTATATTGCACTGCCACTAGTACTACTACTATTATATTGCACTGCTACTTGTACTACTACTATTATATTGTACTGCTACTTGTACTACTACTATTATATTGCACTGCTACTTGTACTACTACTATTATATTGCACTGCTACTTGTACTACTACTATTATATTGTACTGCTACTTGTACTACTAGTACTACTACTATTTATATTGTAACAGCTACTAGTACTACTACTATTATATTGTACTGCTACTTGTACTACTACTTATGATATTGTACAGCTACTAGTACTACTACTATTATATTGTACTGCTACTTGTACTACTACTATTATGTTGTACTGCTACTTGTACTACTACCATTATATTGTACTGCTACTAGTACTACTACTATTATATTGTACTGCTACTTTGTACTACTACTATTATATTGTACTGCTACTTGTACTACTACTATTATATTGTACTGCTACTAGTACTACTACCATGACTGCTACTACTATTATATTGCTGCTACTAGTACTACTACTATGTACTGCTACTTGTACTACTACTATTATATTGTACTGCTACTACTACTACTATTACATTGTAATGCATGACTGCTACTACTATTACATTGTACTGCTACTAATACTACTACTATTATATTGTATGACTGCTACTACTATTACATTGTACTGCTACTAGTACTACTACCATGACTATTACATACTACTATTACTACTACCACTGCTACTAGTATTACATTGTACTACTATGACTGCTGACTGCTACTACTATTACATTGTACTGCTACTAGTACTACTACCATGACTGCTACTACTATTACATTGTACAGCTACTAGTACTACTACCATGACTGCTACTACTATTACATTGTACTGCTACTTGTACTACTACCATGACTGCTACTACTATTACATTGTACTGCTACTAGTACTACTACCATGACTGCTACTACTATTGCATTGTACTGCTACTAGTACTACTACTATTATATTACGCCGCTAGTACTACTACTATTACATTGTACTACTATTAGTACTACTACTATTGTATGACTGCTACTAGTATTACTACTATTATTGTACAGCTACTAGTACTACTACTATTATATTGCACTGCTACTTGTACTACTACTATTACATTGTACTACTATTAGTACTACTACTATTACATTGTACTGCTACGAGTACTGTAGTACTACTACTATTATATTGTACTGCTACTAGTACTACTACTATTGCATTGCACTGCTACTAGTACTACTACTACTATTGCATTGTAATGCTACTAGTACTACTACTTTTACATTGTAATGCTACTAGTACTACTACTTTTACATTGTAATGCTACTAGTACCACTGCTATTGCATTGCACTGCTACTAGTACCACTGCCTATTGCATTGCACTGCTACTAGTACTACTACTATTGCATTGTAATGCTACTAGTACTACTACTATTGCATTGTACTGTATTACTACTACTACTACTACTACTACTACTACTACTACTACGATTACTACTACTACTATTACTACTACTACTATTACTATTACTATTACTACTACTATTACTACTACTATTACTACCACTACTACTACTACTACTACTACTACTACGACCGCTTTTACTGCTACTACTACTATTACTACTACCACTTTTACTACTTCTACTATTACTACTACTACCATTACTACTACTATTATTACTACTATTACTACTACTATTACTACTTATGTACTTCTAATACTAACAAGTAATGCAACAGCAGTAGTGATAGCTGTTGCTGACAATGATTATGATAATAATGATGATGACGGTGTTAATTATGACGATGCTGTTGTCCACCTTCGTCCTCCTCTTTATTCTTTGACCTAAATGTCTTATTTTCCCACTCAAACAGTTCTTCTTGGCATTTTTTAAATTGTTAGATGCTGCATGTCGTATTTGCTCCTCCTCGTGTCTTTGCATAGTACTACTATTAGTTCTAAGACAATATATTTTCTTTTTTCAGAGGCTATATATAGGCCATATGATCTTTAAACTATTAACTCTAAGACAATATATTTTCTTTCTTTTTTTCAGAGGCTATATATAGGTCATATGATCTTTAAACTATTAGTTCTAAGACAATATATTTTCTTTTTTTCAGAGGCTATATATAGGCCATATGATCTTTAAACTATTAACTCTAAGACAATATATTTTCTTCTTTTTTTCAGAGGCTATATAGGTCATATGATCTTTAAACTATTAGTTCTAAGACAATATATTTTCTTTTTTTTTCAGAGGCTATATATAGGTCATATGATCTTTAAACTATTAACTCTAAGACAATATATTTTCTTTTTTTTCAGAGGCTATATATAGGTCATATGATCTTTAAACTATTAGTTCTAAGACAATATATTTTCTTTTTTTCAGAGGCTATATAGGTCATATGATCTTTAAACTATTAGTTCTAAGGCAATATATTTTCTTTTTTTCAGAGGCTATATATAGGTCATATGATCTTTAAACTATTAGTTCTAAGACAATATATTTTCTTCTTTTTTTTCAGAGGCTATATATAGGCCATTTGATCTTTTAACTATTAGTTCTAAGACAATATATTTTCTTTTTTTTTCAGAGGCTATATATAGGTCGTTTGATCTTCAAACTATTAGTTCTGACAATGTATTTTCTTTTTTTTCAGAGGCTATATATAGGTCATTTCATCTTTAAATGCCTCATACATGGAGTTTTAAATATGCATGAACATATAATAATATGAACACAGTGAAATGAACACTCTGGACTGATCTACTACATACTATGAACACAGTGAAATGAACACTTTGGACTGATCTACTACATACTATGAACACAGTGAAATGAACATTCTGGACTGATCTACTACATACTATGAACACAGTGAAATGAACATTCTGGACTGATTTACTACATACTATGAACACAGTGAAATGAACATTCTGGACTGATTTACTACATATTATGAACACAGTGAAATGAACACTCTGGACTGATTTACTACATACTATAGACACAGTGAAATGAACACTTTGGACTGATCTACTACATACTATGAACACAGTGAAATGAACATTCTGGACTGATCTGCTACATACTATGAACACAGTGAAATGAACACTTTGGACTGATCTGCTACATTCTATAGACACAGTGAAATGAACACTTTGGACTGATCTGCTACATTCCATAGACACAGTGAAATGAACACTTTGGACTGATCTGCTACATACTATGAACACAGTGAAATGAACATTCTGGACTGATTTACTACATACTATGAACACAGTGAAATGAACATTCTGGACTGATTTACTACATACTATAAACACAGTGAAATGAACATTCTGGACTGATCTGCTACATACTATAGACACAGTGAAATGAACACTTTGGACTGATCTGCTAGATACTATGAACACAGTGAAATGAACACTTTGGACTGATCTGCTACATACTATGAACACAGTGAAATGAACACTTTGGACTGATCTGCTACATTCTATAGACACAGTGAAATGAACACTTTGGACTGATCTGCTACATTCTATAGACACAGTGAAATGAACACTTTGGACTGATCTGCTACATACTATGAACACAGTGAAATGAACATTCTGGACTGATCTGCTACATACTATGAAAACAGTGAAATGAACACTCTGGACTGATCTGCTACATACTATGAACACAGTGAAATGAACACTCTGGACTGATCTACTACATACTATGAACACAGTGAAATGAACACTTTGGACTGATCTGCTACATTCTATGAACACAGAGAATGATAATATTGAACTGATCTACTACATACTATGAACACAGAGAATGATAATATTGAACAGATCTACTACATACTATGAACACACAGAATGATAATATTGAACTGATCTACTACATACTATGAACACAGAGAATGATAATATTGAACAGATCTACTACATACTATGAACACACAGAATGATAATATTGAACTGATCTACTACATACTATGAACACAGAGAATGATAATATTGAACAGATCTACTACATACTATGAACACAGAGAATGATAATATTGAACTGATCTACTACACACTATGAACACAGAGAATGATAATATTGAACTGATCTACTACATACTATGAACACAGAGAATGATAATATTGAACTGATCTACTATATACTATGAACACAGAGAATGATAATATTGAACTGATCTACTACATACTATGAACACAGATAATAATAGTATTGAACAGATCTACTACGTACTATGAACATAGAGAATGATAATATTGAACAGATCTACTACTACTACATACTATGATCACAGAGAATGATAATATTGAACTGATTTACTACACACTATGAACACAGAGAATTATACTATTGAACAGATCTACTACATAATATGAACACAGAGAATGATAATATTGAACAGATCTACTACATACTATGAACACAGAGAATGATACTATTGAACTGATCTACAACATACTATGAACACACAGAATGATAATATTGAACTGATCTGCTACATACTATGAACACAGAGAATGGTAATATTGAACAGATCTACTACATACTATGAACACAGTGAATGATAATATTGAACTGATCTACTACATACTATGAACACAGAGAATGATAATATAGAACTGATTTACTACATACTATGAACACAGAGAATAATATGTCAATGTGCAAAGATAAACATACATGAACAACTATATCACATACATGAACAAACATATGCTACGGTATAATTGAACGAGAGATTCTTGAACATTCAACTATTTTATAATATATATTTGACAGATGCTTTATTCAAGAAAATCGACTTGTGATTTTAAAAATTTAATAACATTTGTTTTCTTTCGTTTGAGTTTTAAATAAATTGGACCAGAAGCATAACAGCATTATATGTATAACATGTATATAAACATGTTATATTATATATATATATATATGTTTCTATATATATATACATACATTTATATATATATATATATATAGAGCATTATGGAAAAGCATGGAGCAAATCAAATGAGTTCAAAAGCAGCTCCTCCAGATAGAACTTGAGATGAGTTTGTCGTTTGTTTGTTTGATTGAAATTCGCCCTGTCCGCCATTCACAGTGATCTCAGCAGGGTGAATTAAGAAGAAACAGCGAGAAGCAAGATAGGTGAAAGAGGGACAGGTACCAGTAGAGGCTGCCAACTGCCCATACTAACGTAGCTAAAGCTTCAGTAAATCATTGTGTATAAAATGTTGTCGATTGGGGATTGTTTTGAGGAGTTGTTCTGTTGTTGCTGCTTTTTTTTTTTTTGCTGCTTTTTTGTTGTTATTAATGTTATTGCTGTTGTTTTGCGTTTACTGAATGCCCCAACCCCATCTCTCTTTGCTTTGGTTCATGTTTCTCTTATATATATATATATATATATATCCTTTTTATTTTCCTTTTTATTTTTAATGATGGAGAAGGAAAGGAATGGACAGTGTGTATGATTTTATTTTTCCCTCCTAGTTCTTTGTCCTGTTTTTCTATCTTTCTTTCTTTTCTTTTTTCTTCTTTTTTTCTGTGGGTGAGATGGTTTTAAATCTGAATAGAGAAGCTTCTTTTGTTTATTTTTTTGCTTTCCTCCTTTCCCCTTCAATTGTCAGTCAAAGCGTTCCTATCTGGCAACACTGATGTAAAATACAATGTAGATACATTTAGTACAACTAGTGCACAATATAAAAAGTGAGACAAACAGAGAGAGAGAGAGAGAGAGAGAGAGAGAGAGAGAGAGAGAGAGAGAGAGAGAGAGAGAGAGAGAGAGAGAGAGAGAGAGAGAGAGAGAGAGAGAGAGAGAGAGAGAGAGAGAGAGAGAGAGAGAGAGAGAGAGAGAGAGAGAGAGAGAGAGGAGAGAGAGGGAGGGAGGGAGGGAGGGAGAGAGGAGAGAGAGAGAGAGAGAGAGAGAGAGAGAGAGAGAGAGAGAGAGAGAGAGAGAGAGAGAGAGAGAGAGAGAGAGAGAGAGAGAGAGAGAGAGAGAGAGAGAGAGAGAGAGAGAGAGAGAGAGAGAGAGAGAGAGAGAGAGAGAGAGAGAGAGAGAGAGAACAGGAGGAAGAAATGAAATTGAAAGGCATTTTCAGATTTTGCCGGGTATTCTACGTGTGACGTTTCAATAGTCATTCATGTAATGTGCAACATAGAAAAGCAAACACATACCAATTACCATCAAACACTAGAAACGACCATTATTTAAACAAAATATTTGCAAACAGATTGGAAATAAAAGCATGGATAATATAGACTAAAAATTCGGCCTCAAACCGCTGGCTGTGAGACGAAGGAGAGCAGAGGCCACAGCCATGTCCACCATAACCAACAACATTATGAAAATATTTCTGCCCAATACAATAATGAACACAACACATGTCATTCGTTTCTTTTCTTTTTTTCTTCTTCTTGATTAAGTATTTTTTTATGAGTCTTTTTCTTCTTCTCCTTCTTCTTCTTTTTCCTTTTCTTTTTCTTCTTGTTCTTGTTCTTCTCCTTCTTCTTTTTTTCTTTTTCTCCTTCTCCTTCTCTTCTTCTTCTTCTTCTTCTTCTTCTTTCTTTCTTTTCTTCTTCTTCTTCTTCTTCAGAGACATACAAGAGGCCACAGCAAAAAAACTGCTAATTCCGAAATCCAAAGTCGACACCCATATGCGCTCACTTTTTCCATCCGCCACCCGAGTCTGTAACTCTGTAACTCTGTAACTGTAAGTCAGTACATGTATACCACATTGATTTTACTGACATTGAAACATTTAGAAGACTTCTTCTACTATCAACTTATTACGACAAAAAAAGACGACACCTTTGGTCCTCCAAAACTGAGGATTTTCACAGACAAGAAGAAAAAGATGAACAAGAAGAAGAAGAGGATGAAGAAGAAGAAGAAGAAGAAGAAGAAGAAGAAGAAGAAGAAGAAGAAGAAGAAGAAGAAGAAGAAGAAGAAGAACAAGAACAAGAAGAAGAAGAAGAAGAAGAAGAAGAAGAAGAAGAAGAAGAAGAAGAAGAAGAAGAAGAAGAAGAAGAAGAAGAAGAAGAAGAAGAAGAAGAAGAAGAAGAAGAAGAAGAAGAAGAAGAAGAAGAAGAAGAAGAAGAAGGAAAAGACTCATAAAAAAATACTTAATCAAGAAGAAAAAAGAAAAGAAACGAATGACATGTGTTGTGTTTGGTCCTTGGTATACACAGGTCAAAAATGTTCTTGTGGGGGACAAACTATGTGCATAGATTCTATCTGCTCTGATCATGGAGACAGAGAAACTGCAATGAATTATACAATGCATGCAGGGCTAGGAATGGGTCATGATCAAAATGGAGGAGAAATTAAAACCAAGAAATTTGGTATGAATGTATTGTAATGCAGAATTTTAGAAAATCCTACCAAACACACCAAGATCACCTTAGTGGTGGATGTGGGTAAATCAATTCAAATCATAACCTTGGGAAAAACAGTTTCCACGCTTGTTCCCCTTCCAACCCAGGCGCAAATGGGTACAAGTACAAGTACAAGCATTAACTTGAGAGTAAAAATCTGCATCAGACTAGCGTCCTGTCTAGGAGTTGAATATTATCACCTGTTCAACTTCATGCTACAGAAAACAGGATAAGCTCCGGCTGTGGGCCGTAATAAGCCTTAAAGTTAAAGTGACTTTTTTTTTCCACTTACGCGTATATACGGAATATAACAGCAGGATAACATTCAAAATAACATTGGAAAACAAAAATTGGAAAAAAATCAATCCTTTGTTGATGTTTCATTCTCTTTGTTTGTTTTTGCTGAGTTTGTTTGGCCTTTTGTTTTTTTTTTTTTTTTTTTTATGTCTCTTCCTTGGTGAGGATTTTGATTTAATTTGATTTGATTTTATTTAATCATACCCACATCCACAGCTAAGGCGTTCTCTGGATTTTTGGTAGGATTTGGAATATTGCCCGGTCTGCCCTGTAAACAGCCAAGGGATCTTTAATGTGCACAGTGTTACAATCTGCACACGGGACCTCCTTACATCGATCTATCTACCTCGATCAGCGGGTGGGTTTTACTATATAAAAAATAATTTGAATACGTTTTTCAACCTGCTGGGCCATGAACCCAGGACCTTTTGGTTGAGAGGCTGACACCTTGACTGTGGACCACAGAATCCCTTCTTTGGTGGGGAGGGAAGAATGGGGAAGGAAGAACGGGGAAGGAACGATGGGAAAGGAAGGATGGGGAGGAACGATGGGAAAGGAACGATGGGGAGGGGGATTGTTTTCCCTTCATTTGTATTTTCAACTAGCTTTATGTCAAAACATGGAATCTTGCTTTATTAGAAACATAATGAATCTAAAACGTATACTGATCAATAAAATAATTCTGAGTATTCATATATATACACATATCGACCAATTAATATCGATAAAAAGTCTAGACACACAAAGACAAGAGCCACATCATACAATGAAACGCAATGTCAAAATTTTAGAACAGTACCGGGTACAAATCTTCTTTACATTTTGATTTTAAAATGACAACAACAACAACAAAATGCGTTCACATGAGATTTGACAAATTGTTGCCTAACACGACTTTTTCTGTTTCCTCCGTTTTCTTCATCTTTTTTTCTTTTTCTTTTTTAAAGAGCTTGCGCTTCAGAAGTAAAAGTTGACAAAACACATCATCCCGAACAATTTGTCAGCTAAGAATAATCACACTTGTCATAACTACCTGTTTCACACACACAGAAAAAAGAGGATAATAATAGAATCTGGGTTTAAGATTACGATGCACGTGAATTTGGTGACAAACAACGTGGACCAAATTTTTCGTTGAGAAAGGACAATGTGACGGCTGTGGATCTGATAATATAACGATTATATTTAGATTGACAAAAATCATCCAATGTGGAGTCAGGACACTGTAGTCCAACCCTCTTATATCGACATCACTGGGACCACCAAAATTTGTCGATATAAGAGATTGTCGATGTATCAGAACAACCAATAAAATAAAGGCATAATACAACGTCAATCGAAGGTAATGCGTGGCCCTTAAAACGGACCGGTTTTTGAAGAGGGTGAGGGCATTGCTGGCTTCTATGTTGCTGGTGTGAAGAAGTCATCGATGGTCATCTGTTTCTGTATGTAGGGCTTTGATTGCTCCAGGGTGCAGTATTTTCTTGATCTACAGACATGTGTTTTCATTCGCCAATTCTTGGCTTTCACTAATCGATTTACCGGTCATCGACGGATATTTATTTATGTTGTCTGTAGACTGATTATTGCCTGCACCGACAAAATGGGGAAGTCGATAGAAGGAGTTTTTTTTACTAATAATATATAATAAGGAAAAAAACGGGATTTTGATACGACGTCGATATATGCAGGATGTCAATATATATATATGCGATGTTGATATATTTTTAGATGTGGATTGGACTGTATATTATTATAATTCTGAAAGGGCAAATTTCAGGTCTCAGGATGAAATTGAAAGACTACCAAAATACACTACAAATATGCATTACAATATCGACAACATACTATTTTCATGAAGCGTCGCAATCATGTGGAATATAGTCAAAATGGTTACTACACAGATCAATTAACACACAGATCAATTAACCCACAGATCAATTAACCCACAGATCAATTAACACACAGATCATACGTTAAAACAACATTTAAAATTAATAAAAATGTAAAATCCATCCATGTCACATGTTTCTATCAATGCAATCAAAAAGATGGTATGTCATACATTGTATGACTATTATAAAGAAATCAAAGAAATGAAATGGTCCAAACTTTCTACAAACACACCACAAGACTTAAGATTTCTCATGTATTTGAGATATATCTTATCTTAGTATCCATACAATTTATGCTCAAGTACTGTAACTGATGCTGTGATTGATGAGAATAGACTTTCAGCCACGCAAATACACTGCTCGCTAGACTCAAGTGCAAATGAGTATATATCAGCGACAACTTATGAGTAAAATCCTGCGACAGACTATATTATATTTATTAATGTTAACACTTACAGTATTTCCTGTCCCACTCGCATACACTCCAGATTTCATAACAAAGTTCATCTGTTGTTATCATTACAATATTACGCTATGAACTTTGAACTTTTCCGAAGCACTGTTACGCGTGTTATAGCATAATTCAGGCTCAGATCGTGTCTCGAAACATTGGGGGCTCGTGGAGACCTCTGACATCCACAGGGGTGGGGTTAAAGTTAGGGAACCCCTCGATTAAATCAAACAGTGAAGGAAAGGATGTGAAAATGCCTGGGAATTCCTTAATCTTTTGTTCACGTTATCTTTAAAATTGTCTTGATGCATATATTTACTTTTTAATAACATGGAGTGGATATATAGTTATTGCACTAGTCGTGGCCTGGTGGATCCGTTTCGCTTTGGCCTTAGTTTGACGTGGAGGCCATTCTGGCAGCAACTTGGTGAGGTAATGAAATGTGTTATAAGGATTCAATTCTAAACGCATGAGTCACTCTGATTTAAACAGTTTTAGTCTTAGATGACAAAACCTTTCCCAGTACTCCATCTATAAGAACGCTGCATTGATGATCATCGAGTATGAAAACATACATCATACAAATCATACATGTATACATACATTGTGTTTCATTGAAATTGACTCCGTCCACTGTTGTGGTGATCTCAGGGTGAATTAAGAGGAAACAGCAAGATGAAAGATAAGTGAAAGAAGGAAGGAAAGAAGTATCCATACATACATACATACATACATGTATACGTATTACATACATACACACTGACATACAAACAAACATGTTACATACATACATACATTCACTGCCTACATATATACAAATCACATATATCTCCATTGTTTTATGCGCCCTCATTCACTTTGTTTCTCTTCCCTTTCTTCCCGTGGCGGATTTTTCCACCTTCAGCAAGCTGAGATGACCTAGCACTCTCCACCAACTGGTCAAGGCGGGCTGCCAAAGCCTCGAGCTCTTTATGACTTGCAAAATCTCCACTTACGTCCGTCTGTTGATTTTTCAAGGAAGCCATGTTCCTTTTATGCAAGGCTGTCAGTAGATATAAATGTATTAGGTATACATGTGCATTGACATCCAAGAGAAATTTAAGCAAAGAAAACTAATAAAACTACTGTATTCTTCCTAATGAATGTCCATGCCCGATACCCCCACCACCCCTCCCTCACTCACGTCCATTAAAAAAAAAGAGAAATAAAGTTCCTTCAAGGCCGTTACGGCCCAGCGCCGAAGCTTATCCTGGTTTCACTAGCACAAAGCGGAGCAGATGATAATAATCATCTCCCTGACAGGATACTAGTCTGATGCAGGTTTTTACTCCCAAGCAAGAGATGGTACCCATTGGCATGTAGGTTAAATGGGGAAAATGTGTGTTACGTGTCTTTACCAAGGAACACAACATCGGACCTAGGTTTGCCAGGATTCGAACCCCAGGACTTTATGATCCCCAGTACAGCAGCCTAACCACTCTGCCACACTTTCTTGATATAACGATATCAATTTTTACTAACAGCACGCCATTACATATTGCACAACATGACACGTTAACATAGCTGCCAACCTTTTCAAATAAAAACAAAAACAGACTCTGACTGCACAACCTCACTGTACTTGTGTGACACACCGCAATATTCCAGAAAACATTGATGATTGTCACTTTGGCAGGCTCTGACTGCACAACCTCACTGTACCTGTGTGACACACCGCAATATTCCAGAAAACATTGATGATTGTCACTTTGACAGGCAATTGTATTTTATGAGCCATTTTGTAATATTGCACAGGGATAAAAGTCTGACATGCGATATGCAAAGCTTTGATGGACAGGGAACGGATGTGAGGTTTTGCAAATTTTCATCATTGAGCGAGACCAGCGTTGTTGATGGCATAATGTGATGATTTGGCTTTAATGGATTTCTGATATTTTTTTACCCTTAATGAACGCCCATCCCCCAAGCATATTCACTCCTCCTGGGCGTTTATTAGGAAGAATATGGTTTTTCTTTTTAAGTCTATATCTTAAATAACTATTAACTTGAATAAATCAAATATAAATTATTGATATATATATTCAAATAAGACTTCCCACAAAGCCTAAAACAGGAGAAAAAAATTTGGTCTTGAAAAGGACAGTTGGTGTATTTGTGTTTGCCGTCTGTTGCTTGCAGTACAGTAGACGGTCTTGATGTCATTTAGGAAGGCTATAAACATGTCGGGGCGTGTCCTTCCTCAAAATCAAGTGAATGAAACATTGACTTGCTCAGTCTCTTTTTATACATTTTGAATTGGAATTGGGTCCGACCAATTAAAATGAAGCATTTAGTTACAAGACATCCACCGACCCACATACTGCAATTTTAATCATCACTACCTTCGACCTATCATCCCACAACCCAACTGATTATTGTTTGTCGAAGCTGCCTCTGATCTAAATGCACCCAGACGACGTCCTATCTGGTCACGTCTGGTCCCATATGAACCCATCAGATCACTGTCTGATAGACAAGGTTGACAAACACCGCAGTCAATCTGGCAAGATTTATGTTAGAATGAATTATCATGTCAATCTGGCAAGATCTATGTTAGAATGAATTATCATGATGGACCGCATCAATCTGGCAAGATTTATGTTAGAATGAATTATCATGGTAGACCGCAGTCAATCTGGCAAGATTTATGTTAGAATGAATTATCATGGTAGACCGCAGTCAATCTGGCAAGATTTATGTTAGAATGAATTATCATGGTGGACCGCAGTCAATCTGGCAAGATTTATGTTAGAATGAATTATCATGGTAGACCGCAGTCAATCTGGCAAGATTTATGTTAGAATGAATTATCATGATGGACCGCAGTCAATCTGGCAAGATTTATGTTAGAATGAATTATCATGGTAGACCGCAGTCAATCTGGCAAGATTTATGTTAGAATGAATTATCATGGTAGACCGCAGTCAATCTGGCAAGATTTATGTTAGAATGAATTATCATGGTGGACCGCAGTCAATCTGGCAAGATTTATGTTAGAATGAATTATCATGGTGGACCGTCAAGTGGACCGGCACGGAATGAAATATTTTCGGTTGATTCAATCCATAATACAGAGGTCTTCGCCTCGCCCAAGTGGCCGGTCAATGTTAGAGGCCGCTTTCTAGTGAGTAGCAGATTTCCCCCTCTCTTTAATTATCATGTATAAGAGGCAACCTCTCTCTCTTGAAAGGACCGGTTTTACGTTCAAGTGTTGTTTTTGATAATCCTTCGAACAGAGACTCTTGCTTATGGCCTCAACTGGCTCGGCCCAGTTGTGGGTCCCTGCGGGGCTTAATTCGCCTTGGCGATCGGCTGAGCCTCACTAAATTACATTGGGTAGAAGGAGACTCTCCAGTCAATGCCGAGTCTTGCTTAGCTCCATCTCGAGAGGCAGTTTAAAAAAACTTCAGTTCGGCTAATAAACTTGATTTTACTTCATCGCAAGGCCACACGGTCTGCTAAAGTCTATGCCATAAAACAAAAATTCTAATTCAGATTGGCAAGGCCGTATTTCTCTTAAAAATATTGTATAGAGCATGTACGTCATGTTGAAGACCTAGAATCTATGCTAGGCCCTGTCGAGCCAGCGTCAGGCCCTTTGACTTTGATGTTAATGCCAAACACCCACTAGATTGACAAAATGATTGACACCTACGTTTAGCATTGTCAGGCGTCACTCGCAGAACGATCACCATCATTGAAACACCTTGACCCAGATCAAAGTCACTGCGATAACCAATGCGATTTAGAATCTAAGCATATTTCCACTGATGAAGGACTGATGATTGCCCGGATTAACTCATAGACTACCATTGTCACAGGGGTGCGATCACGCTACACCTACGCCATAGTACAATTGTCGCACATGTGCGATCATAACGCTGCCGGGCCATAATGCCGCCACACCGTAATAAGATCCTTATATGCATACATCTGTAAGGCACCGGCATATCAGTCTGAAGATCATCTGTCTACCATCTGAGAGAACAGAGTTTAATTCCCAGTCCGCGCAAATTTTACTGGTCCTCCTGTCGACTCAGCAGCAAAATGGGAAGCTAGGTCTATTCAGACTCCGTGAAAGTAAAGGCGGCATGGAAAAGCAACAAACTACCACATTATGCCGTATGCCTAGAAAAATCAGGAATCTACTCCTGATTACCCTACGATCAACTTTGAGTATGGGACTTACATATATATACATCTTCATTCTTACCGAGATCATTCAAGTAGAGATCTTCCAGTTCCGCCATTTTGTTACTTAGCTGGTCAAACTTGTACTGCCACGCTCCAACCCGGACAATTTGACTCGGAAGTTAGTCAATTCCTCAGCACTGCTGCCATCAGATTTCAAATTGGAAAGAATGCTGTTGAATCCTGGACTGGCCGTCAGACTTGACAAGGTTCCAAAAATCTGTGAGTTGTAAAAATGAAAAAGAATGAAAATAAAGTTTCAAAACGTGCGTTAAAAACGAAAGTAGTCTGTCAACAAAAGTATGGCTCAAATTAATAATAATACTACAGCATTCATGATTTCCTACAAAGAGGTGTGAACTAGCTAATTTTCATACTGATCATACAATTTCTTCAGAGCATCTTAAGGTCCTTTTATGATTTTGAACTTTATAGAGTGTCAAGACAAGCAGTGAGACAAGGGGCGTGAAGGAAATGACATTGAATAATATTAAAGCCCCATAGGAAGAAAGACGACACAAATACAAGGAATAGACAGAAAAAAAAACCTCCCGCGACCTCTGCGCGGCACCCATCTCCTCGGCATGAAAAGAAAGTATGTGCACTATCAACCAAGCTAGAAGTGTGGTTAGCTCGGTTGGTAGCACACTTTTTTTCATGGTGAGGTGATGGGTGCCCGAGAGGTCGCTGGTTTGATCCTCATGGTGGTCACGGTATTTTTTCTGTCTCTACCTTGTATTTTTGTCTTGTCTTTGTTCCTACGGGGCTTTAATTATATTATTCTTGAAAATGTCATTTCTTTCACAAGTATAGATCTAGATAAGAGACATTGAATTCTTTAAGAAGGGGAACAAAAGGGTGGGGAGGGGAAGTATTTTGTTGAAATAAATGTCACATGAATTATTATTTAATAACTTTCAACTCACCACTTGTGTAGTTAGCACCAAAGAGACCAGCATCATGAAAAGAATTACCACAAGAAAAAAATAAAAATTTAAACAGATTCCGTGGGTTGTTATCACCATCATGAACGAATTTAACAAAACCTTTCCAAGGGCAAAAGTGAACATTCCCTGCATCGTCTCTTTGTCTTGATTAACTTGGGTATCTTGCTCGGGTTTAACAGAGCTCTCCCATTCCTATCACTAACTTTGCAAGCAGGATTTTCTTCGAGAGACGTTAGTTCCATCCAGGTCAGATTCTTGTAGGCACACTTTCTGTTTTCTCCTTTACTATTTGATTGGCATTAATTTCTTCTTCAGAAATGTCTGGTTTAACAGCATCTTTCGTCCATCTGCCGAACGCCTTACCACTTCTCGAAGAGGTAAAACCTCTTCTAACGCCAATGGAATAGCATTTTCATTCACTGACAGGAATCTGTATTCATTTGGAACTTCAATGCCTGTTTAGCTATGGCCGTCCTAATATCCTTCAGTGTTATATCCCCCAATGTTCCATCCAGGTCAGATTCTTGTAAAAAGATGGCTTGCTTCCAGTTAAAACGCCATTTCCTGAGATTCTCACTGCAATTTCAATCGCCATCGCTGTTTTTTTATCGATCTTCGACGGTTGTAATGTTTGTCAACAGACTGCTAAGGAGATCACTTCCGTTTATGTCTAGTTTTTCCAATGACGTCACGCTTTGTCGTCTGATTACATTTTTCTTTAGAGCCCACACTTTTGCTGTCTAGACATCAACGGAGTGGGGGGGGATTTGAGCCATGGCAGGTACACTAAGCACTGTACGAAGATGATAATTTTATGTTGCCACGGTCAACTGCAGTAAGGTTCATGATTACGTGGATGGAAAGAACACATACATAAGAATCTACTGTGTTTGTTTTATAGGCACTGAAGTGTATGAAAAATCCAGTCGTTTATGACTAGTGAAGAAAGAGAGAAAGAGAGAGAGAAGAAGAGAGAGAGAACCAGAGAGAGAGAGAGAAAGAGAGAGAGAGAGAGAAAGAGGAGAGAGAGAGAGAGAGAGAGAGAGAAGAGAGAGAGAAAGAAAGAAGAAAGGGTTTGTGTAATCGAATCAATTTCGTCAGCTGCAACATTTTCATAATGATTGCTACAAATAATTATTAGTTAAAGATAAAGCGAAAAAAAAATTGGGTTAGTACAATATAGCCCACTGTCAAAACATGAGCAGTATGACGAAATATGTTGGTGAACCATGAGAAACGGACAGATTGAGTATCATGGAGAAAGAGAGAGAGAGAGAGAGAGAGAGAGAGAGAGAGAGAGAGAGAGAGAGAGAGAGAGAGAGAGAGAGATAGGGAGGGAGAGAGAGAGAGAGAGAGAGAGAGAGAGAGAGAGAGAGAGAGAGAGAGAGAGAGAGAGAGGGGGGAGAAGAAAGAAAAGAGAATGAGAGAGAAGATAAGGTGGTTATTGGGGAAAAGGAAGGCAATAGGGAACGGAGAGTGATTTTGTTTTTGCTTTTAAGTTTAGGGTTTTTGCTTTAGTATGTACACGAGTAACTGTTAAAATACAGTCATCCTATATCAATGAAAAGTTTGTAGCGTCCTTGGTTGCCATAGAAACGGCCGCCGTCTTGGATCATGACTCAATTTTCAAAATCTATCTCCTCCCATAGTTATGAATAAAATCACTCAAAACCCGTTCACATACACACTGACGCGCAACGCCTTTTATATCACACAGCGACGGGAGACGCGCAGATCGTCGTCGGCAAACAAGGTCAAATATAGTGGGCTGCTACATTTGGCGATTAACCGCCAATATACGGGTTTTTACTGCCATGTTCTCAGTCAGTTTTAGGGTAATTTATGTCAAAACTTTGACTGTTTTTACCTACATTTGCCTACAAAATATTTTGTAAAAAAAAAATTATACGCTATATGAAAATTTTTCTGCCATGAACTTGTAAATAAATGATCGTTCTACCCGAATATGCAAAGAACAGAAAAATTAACCTTTTGGTCCAAAACTCGCCAGTCCAGGTGCTGCCCCCCCCCCTTAAAGATAAAAAATATTGTATGATGCAAAAGAGTAAATGGTAAAATCAATCTTCTTTCGATACCGAAGTGGGCAATATCGTTCAACGAGCCATCATTCAAAATACTTTAGTATGAGACAATGTGTAGTCGAGCTCTGAAGTAATCGAACTATGGTCCTCTAACTCTCTACTACGTGGGATAGGTGCTTCGCGAGTCATGAAATTTACTTTCACTTTCCTTTAACCGAAGGAGAAACCGGGCGACTGGAGCTACTTGCATCAGATTTTCTCTGTTGATCATGGCGCTCGGTGACAGTGCTCTTACGCTTGTGATAAATGCCGCAATGTCCACGGCAGTCTTTGTAATTTGCTTGAACATAATTCCAAAATTTAAAGAAATGTTTTTGAAGGCCAATCTGTTTGGACTGGATTTGAACAAGAAGGATAAACCAAAGATGTGAGTTTTGGGATTTTTAGGTTAGGCTTTCGATCTCGATTTAGATCTAGACTAGATCTAAGCTAGATCTAGATAAAGCACAGCTGTTGGGATGAGATACTAGAGGGACTGGATTGAGATCTAGGGGAGGGGGTAGAGTAAAACTAGTTAAAGGGGTGTGTTACTGTTACGCCAGTTACGGGCTTAGGGGATGGATTTGCCTTCAGTTTCAGGGATTACTGATGATTTTATGTTATTTACAACTACAACAGTAACAGACTAGCGAAAAGAATGGTAGATATCTAAATCAGTTATTATTTATACAGCATCTAGATCCATGTCGTTAAATGCAAAACGTTATTATAGATAGGTTCAAATCTCTAACTGAGTTTCACATTTAATAACAAATATATACATGGCAGGTTTCACAAAATGGTCCATCCCCATTTCCCTCTTTTGTCAAAATGTACATGTTATATTTCTTACAAGTGTTATATACCATGTTAAAGCTTAGAACACGAGGGTTCCAGATATATGACTTTAAGAGATAGCAAAGAACTGTGAGGCGAGTAAATTAGCTTTTAAAAGTCATCTTTTTCAGTCAAGGGGCATAAGAACTGGGTTGGTCAGTTATTATTAAGAAGAAGACAGAAGACTTTTTGCACTATAATGTCGCTTGGTAAGCCCATCCATTGATTGGTAATTGACTTGTTTGCATTATAATGTAACCTGCTAAGATGACCTATTGCTATTTGATTTTAGCACGATGTTTGGTTATGGTTGGTTTAAATTCCACCCATGGGCATGCAGCCTGCTAAGCTGTCGTATTGACATTTATCTTTAGATCAGATCTATATATGATCTTGACATTTTTGGTTTTTCTTGACAATTTTTAAACATCAATTAAGGTCTAATGTATCATACACAGTTGACTTATTTTCAATTATTATTTTTTTTTGTCCAATAAAATACGAGACGCATGAGTTCATACTAGGCTTGTAAATTCAATATATGGGCATGGTTGGCTGTGTCAAATATGTCATAGAGTTTCAATGAATGACATTTATTTGTACACATGAATTGTTATAGAGCTTGAAAAATGTTTTCAATTTACACACCTTCATACACCTGATCAATATTTACATGGCAATTATTATTTTATTTTTAAGATTACTATTTTAAAGCATACTTTTGAACGTTGACCTTTTAAAAACTTTTATTATTTATTATAACTATTTGTGTACATTGAAGATGACTTTTATACATGTTATATAATATTCAATTTAGTGTGTCCTTGTTATATTTTAGTATTTTAAGTATGTCTATGGAAAGAATTTCCCAAAATGGATTAAAATTTTTAAAAAATTATTATTTTTATTATTATTGTTATTATTACTATTATTATTATTCTTCTTCTTCTTCTTCTTATTATTATTATTATTATCATTATCATTATTATTAATATCATAAAATAAACATAAAGGGAAATATGAGGCTAATAATTTTGACTTACAATCTCTGGTTAACATGGATGAGACCTTAAGTTCTCCTTTGCCTACAGATGAATAACCCATCTAATGTGTGAAATAGTATAAGATACCAATAAAGTTTTTTTTTCTTTCTGTCTTTAATCATTTCCCTCTACCTTCAAAAACTACAACCAACATAATATGGTTATTATAGGTTTCTATTGGTTCTTGTGCGGGGGAAAAGGTGATCTTACTAATTTTAGACTACGGTTTGCGACTTTCAACGTCGATATATATATGTGTATTTTACCTTTCAGACCAGAGGCCTTAGGTGTAGTGTGTGGAGCCATGTTCCTCTGCACCATGTTCATGTTCATGCCCATACCATTCTACAAACAGCTGGCCGATAAAACTCCGGGGAAATTTCCTCATCATGAGGTAATGTACAGTAACTCTTCCTCTCTTTCCAAGTGTGTCTGTGTAGACCTTTTGTACACAAGTTGTTTTTCTGTCTCTGGCGCGGGTGTTTGGCGGTTGCTGTTTGTATGGTCCTATTTCTTACCTCTCCTTCTTTCACTTATTAAAAAACATAAAATCTTTCATCTTGCTGTTTTCGCATCATTCACCCTGAGATTATACCGCAATGGTTAACAGGGTAAATTTCAATGAACCAAACAAATAAACTGTCTCTGGCTCCTCCCCTGTCTTTGTGTTCCTCCACATTGGTTTTAGATGTTTTTTAAAACTAAACGTGGTGTCGGTGGCCGAATGGTTCGGTTAGGCTGCCGAACTGGGGGTCACAGGTTCCTGGTTTGAATCCTAGCAAAAGCTAGGTCCGACGTTGTGTTCCCTTGGGAATGACACTTAACACTGATTTCTTCACTCCACCCAGGTGCAGATGCAAATGGCTGCAAGCACTAGCTTGGGAGTAAAAACCTGCATCAGACTGGCGTCCTGTCCAGGAGGTGACTATTGTCACCTGTTCCGCTTCATGCTAGGGAAACGGAGATAAGCTCCGCCTCTCTGTGCCGTGATGGCCTTGGAGGAACTTTACCTTGCTTTGAATATTTAGAAATTGGTTTCAACATTAATTATCCTTTTAGTACTTACTGCTTTCTTCTTACCCAAGAGTTCAATTAAAGCTTGATCCTTTTATATAAGTTTCTGTTTCAAAGTGTAGGGATTTTTTTTTTGTCTGTCTATTTAGTTTGCCGATATTTTTTCTTTAGACTATTTTCAGCCAATGTATCTATAATTATTCTAAAATGATGTTTTGTTTATTTTTGTAATAAGAATTGTCTGTCTCATTATTTAAAAAAAAATACATGTATCTGATTTTAATGCCAAAATAGACTTTATTGTGTCATTTGCTCTATGTAATTGTGTTGTATCATATTTATTTGTATAACTGTAGATTATTACAAACGAGATTCTTAATCCCCCATCTAAGATAACATTTTAGTGATATTTTCTATTGAAATGTCGGTGAAAAGCCCACGAGGGTGTATTAGCTATTATATCCGTTTCATAAAATCTGCATCATGTCTCTATTTTTTTATGTATAATGTTACTGACAATAAAGAAATTGAAGGGGTCATTTCAATAGCGTGCCTATTTGCACCTTCGTGAAGAATGAGATGGAGAGAATCCTGGGGGAATTTTAAGGAAATCATGCTTCCAGAAACGTATGAAAGTGATATGATGAAAACACATCACATTTTTGGCAGGTCAAAACTTGGAATTCCCAAAGCCATCTATGCCTAAGTCCATTGATTTCGGCATGATTCTCTAAATGACGTAATTATGACTTAGGCACACTATTAAAATGACACGCCTTGAATTTTGAATTGAATTGAATTGAACTCCCATCTGACTCTTCCAGTCACACAGTACGTCCATTACCTGGCAGCATTGCTGTCCATATGTTGTATGATTTTTGGGGGATTTGCCGATGACATTCTCAGCCTCAAATGGCGGCACAAACTAGATTCTTGATCCCATGATTCCCATCTTAGTCAACATTTTAGTAATATTTTCTATTGACATGTCGGTGAAAAGCCCATCAGGGTTTATTAAGTTTTTGTGTAATTGTTTTATCATGTAATTGTGTGTCATATTTCTTTGTTTAACTGTAGATTATTACAGACTAGATTCTTTATCCCATCTTAGTTAACATTTTGGTAATATTTTCTATTGACATGTCGGTGAAAAAGCCCATCAGGGTTTATTAAGTTTTTGTGTAATTGTTTTATCACGTAATTGTGTGTCATATTTCTTTGTTTAACTGTAGATTATTACAGACTAGATTCTTTATCCCATCTTAGTTAACATTTTGGTAAAATTTTTCTATTGAAATGTCGGTGAAAAGCCCATCAGGGTTTATTTAAAAATGATTGCCCCTTAATGAAATCGGCATGTCTCTATTTTTATGCCATAATGTTACCGACAATAAAGAAATTTTGAATTGAATTCCGTCTCTTCTGGTCACAGTACATCCACTACCTGGCAGCGTTGTTGTCCATCTGTTGTATGATTTTCTTGGGTTTTGCCGATGACATTCTCAACCTCAAGTGGCGACACAAACTCCTGCTCCCCCATGATGGCCTCCATGCCACTGTTGACAGTCTACTTCGTCAACATCAATGCCACCAACGTTGTTATGCCCACTCTGTTACAGCCGTACCTGGGTTGGAGTGTGAATCTAGGTAGGATATAATTTTGTTTTGTTCTGTCTTATAGAGTGGGTCTGACATCAATGTGTGATTATATAAGGTCAGTACAGCTGATAATCAGTTTCTGTTTGAAGTGTTCCCTAAAATTTCTCTTTTTTTCCCACTAAAAATTCTGGGTTCTTTTCACTAACAAAATATCTTCTTTTTAAAAAAATAAAACTTTTCTTGTTTTTGTCAAAAATAAATTCTGTTAAAGGTCTCTTTATTTCAATAAATTCTCTTCTTTTTAAAAAAAAATTAAAAATTTCTCATATTTTTTAAATTAAAGTTCTCTTGTTTTTTCAATGAAAATTGTCTTTATTTTAATAAGATTCTCATTTCGACATAAATATGTGGGGATTTTTTTGTTCCAAAATATAACTAACAAGAATCTGTCGTGAGTGTCTGACATAGGATGGCCGTTCCACTGTTAAATATAGCAGCACTGTGATGTTAGAGTGTCGGTGTGGATGAAATAAGGGATGACTTTGGACATTCCAGGGCAACATCCAATCAGAATGCCCTGTTTATGCAAATGGTCAAATTTATAACAAGATGGACAATTTTTTAGATATCTTCTTTAGGTCCTTGGATGATCTATTGACACAAATTTAAGTTCCTTTCTTTTTCATGACCTCCATTGCCTGTCCTTAGGTAGCCGAGTTGACGATATATCACTTAAGCTCTTTGTTATTAAAAGTAAGTCTTGTACCTTTTTATCTGCCAACCAGTATGTTAAAAACGTACATATATATTTATTATGGGTTGTTCACCCTTTTATACTGACAAAGAACGACACGCGCAAAATCCCCGCTGAAAGTTCAAAGCGACAGAAACCGACACCCTTAAAACAGGCCCACATTGTTCAAGCCGACGGAAACCGACAAATGACACACCTCTTTTTTGTTGTTGCTGTTAGCTCCAATTGGTCACATGAATTATGCTATTGTTCTAATTTAGAACAGAATACAAGATTAAAGGTCTAGGCAGCTTCACGTGAGCAAGTGAGGTTAGTGGAGCGAAAGTGAAAACCGATTCGCATTCTTTTGTGAAGATCATCTGGCAGGAAGTCAGAAAAATGTGAACAAGCCGGATCGCCATAACGGAGAGGAAGTTGAACGTACTGAGCAAGGTGGCCGCCGCTTAATGTAAACATGAAAGGGTTAAGAAGGTGGGGGTTTTTTGGTGTTTTTTTTTTTTAAAGGAACCCCAAGTTAAGAGCAATAACTCAGAGAGATTGGGGAGCAAGTTTGAAGACACCATTTTGATTTTGCACAACCACCGCCTCACTTTGCCTACAAGGCCAGCGATCAGCTAGGTTTAAAAAAAATATATACTGAAGTTAAATTATCAGTGTTTTCTCTAGTAGTAAAGTAAAATAAAGTTCCTTCAAGACCCTTAAGGCCCATAGAGCTGGAGCTGATCCCGGTTTCTATAGCGTGAAGCGGAACAGGTGACGATAATCACTTCTTGGCCAGGACGCTAGTCTGACGCAGGTTTTACTTCCAAGCTAATGCTTGTACCCATTTTGCACCTGGGTTGAGTAGAGAAAATGCGTGTTATGTGTCTTTCCCAAGGAACACAACGTCGGGCCTGGCTTTGCTAGGATTCAAACTCGGTACCTGAGGATCCCCCAGTCTGGCAGCCTAACCGCTCGGCCACTGATGCCACTACTAGTCGTACAGGGCAAGTTAGACTAGGTTCTCGTGTTCAAAGTCTGTTTTTTTTTTTTTTTTTTTGAAAAAGCTGTCTCAGCAGTTCTGTTTTTATTGAGTGTATGTGTTTTTTTTATTTGAAAAATCTGTCTCAGCTGTTCTGTTTTTATTGAGTGTATGTGTTTTTTTTTTTTATTTGAAAAAGCTGTCTCAGCTGTTCTGTTTTTATTGAGTGTATGTGTTGTTTTTTTTTATTTGAAAAAGCTGTCTCAGCTGTTCTGTTTTTATTGAGTGTATGTGTTTTTTTTTTTATTTGAAAAAGCTGTCTCAGCTGTTCTGTTTTTATTGAGTGTATGTGTTTTTTTTTTTTATTTGAAAAAGCTGTCTCAGCTGTTCTGTTTTTATTGAGTGTATGTTTTTTTTTTATTATTTGAAAAGCTGTCTCAGCTGTTCTGTTTTTATTGAGTGTATGTGTTTTTTTTTTATTTGAAAAAGCTGTCTCAGCTGTTCTGTTTTTATTGAGTGTATGTGTTTTTTTTTTTTTTTGAAAAGCTGTCTCAGCTGTTCTGTTTTTATTGAGTGTATGTGTTTTTTTTTTTTATTTGAAAAAAAGCTGTCTCAGCTGTTCTGTTTTTATTGAGTGTATGTCCTGGCTGGTTTTTTTTTTCTAAGATTTTGTTTTGGTATACTGTGCTAGTTTGTCTTTGTTATTTGATTTTGTATTGTTTTACTACAATTGTATGTATTGGTTAAGTGTTTGAACTGTAGTAGTACATATTGGAAGGGTATTGTTTTACTAGTGTATTGTCATTTGCTTGTACACCTTCACTTTCTCAAAGTTAAATAAATTCTAGCTACTTTTTTTGTTTTAATTTGCAAAAACAAAATTTAAAATTATTTTTTTTCAAGTTTTGGATGTTTTTTTTCCTTTGATTTGATTCTTTTTTCTTTTGTTTTTGTTTTTTTTTAATTTTACTTTAAATTTAAACTCAATTTTCCTTCACTCTCTCTTTTCTTTTTCTGACAGGTCCTATTTACTACATCTACATGGGCATGCTGGCAATATTTTGTACCAACGCAATCAATATCCATTCTGGCGTTAACGGATTGGAAGTTGGCCAGTCGTGTGTTATAGCAATGTCTGTTTTGCTGTTCAACTTGCTGGAAATGCAAGGTAAGCTATTATCATACTGGAGCAGTGGGAGGGGGGTTTGCACAGAGGTCCAGAGGTGAGGTATCAGCCTCTCAATCAAGAGGCTGTGAGTTTGGACCCCAACGGCTTGAAAATTTTTCTCCCACTGGTCCAGGTAGCCAAAACCAAGTGTCATAGGATATGGGCGATTGAAAGTTTGCAGATCACAACATGTTGTGCATGGTAAGAGATTCCTCGGCTGCTTACAGGCAGGCCACTCCTGGCAAGATTAACAACCGTACCCGAAAGTCCCAAGATCGCCTTAGTTGTAATTGTGGGTGACATTAAATCAACTCAAATCATCATCTCACAGGAACCAAGAGCCGGTTACATATTTGTACTGTCTGTACTCAAGGGCCTCTGAACACCATTATGGTGGATACTGGCGCTATACAAATCGCCCTCATTATAATTATTATTATCACATTATTATTAGTACCATCATTATTAGCAGTAGTGTTTTTATTATTATTATTATAATAATAACTATTATTATCATTATTAATATTGTTTTTATTATCATTGTTATATCATTATAACTATTATTGTCATTATTATTTTATCATTATTATGGTTATTATTATTATTACAATGTATTCCTGCTACTGATATCAGGTGAGCATCGATTGGGCCACG
>JAXRKP010001983.1:0-27500 GCA_037039925.1 Doris montereyensis | reverse complement strand
CAAACAATCAAGTCTTTGCTCTCCCTGCTAATTCTTGAGTGAACGGAGTCACTTCCATTTTCAGAGTGACGAAGAAATTGTGCTCTATTTCAGTTATGCACGTTGATTGCACAACATACTATAGCATGGCCATAAAGTTTTGTTTCTATTCTGACCTGAACAGGAATCAGAAAACAATACAACCTTTTTCTTTCGTTTCTTATCTTGTTCCTGAAGGTACTTCAACACGCAAGAGGCAATTTCGCTTGACTCTCATTCCATATGTAATTCTTACCTTGTTTTGTCCCGACTGTGAGGTTGTATGTATTCATTTTTCGCTTGTAGTACAAACAGGATTCATTGCTTTTTGATGTTGGCAGCACTTCTTCTAGGTCAAAGGTCGCCGCAGCTACATCTCCCGTGTTGCTTTCTTGGGTTTTCATGGCGTCTTTATATTTTCCGTATTGTTTCAACATCTTCTCGATGTCTATTATATTTCTCTTGACCATCCCGCCGATCTTCATCTGACTTCTGTAGAAATGTGCTGCAAAGATCACAAACATCTTTCTTGGGTCTATGAAATCCTATATTATAGAAACTGTAGAAAATATATTTGTAGATTGTCAAACTGCTTGGTGCTTTTTCGATGCTTTTCCTCTGTTCACAGTTTAGAGAATGCATTTTTTTGCAGACTAAGCCCAGCTCCTAAATATCTCCTCTGTGTGTTTTGACGACAATAATGGGATTCGACAGTGGGGAAAAGATTCAATGTGTTTTTTATCGATTCTCTTTCTTCGTCATTCCGGTTCCATCTGTTCTGGTGTTTTCCTCTTCTATCTTCAGCTGTCATAATTATCTATACAGTTTATCTTGCCTAAAGCTGTCGTGACTCTTTTCAAGGGTCTTCTTCTCTTGTTTGAACTAATCCTAGGGTGATATCAGTCAGACCGTGTGGATTTTTATTGAAGGGGGGGGTGTCGATCTGTATCGTCTGGTGGATATTCAGTCAGATCTTGTGGATTTTCATGGGTAGGTTGAACTGTATCGTCTGGTGGATTTTCAGTCAGATCTTGTGTATTCTCAAGGGTAGGTTGAACTGTGTCTGGTGGATTTTCAGTCAGATCTTGTTGATTTTCATGGGTAGGTTGAACTGTATCGTCTGGTGGATATTCAGTCAGATCTTGCGTATTCTCAAGGGTAGGTTGAACTGTATCGTCTGGTGGATATTCAGTCAGATCTTGTGGATTTTCATGGGCAGGTTGAACTGTATCGTCTGGTGGATATTCAGTCAGATCTTGCGTATTCTCAAGGGTAGGTTGAACTGTATGGTGGATATTCAGTCAGATCTTGTGGATTTTCATGGGTAGGTCAACTGTCGCCAGGATATTCAGTCAGATCTTGTGGATTTTCATGGGTATGTTGAACTGTATTCTGGTGGATTTTCAGTCAGATCTTGCGTATTCTCAAGGGTAGGTTGAACTGTATCGTCTGGTGGATATTCAGTCAGATCTTGCGTATTCTCAAGGGTAGGTTGAACTGTATCGTCTGGTGGATTTTCCGTCAAGCCTTATGGATTTTCACGGGTGGGAGGAATTCATTCTGGAGTCGTAATGCGCTGACGTTTGATAGTATAAGTGGCACTGAATCACTGTCACGCTCCTCTTCGTCGTTTTGGTCAAATGAGTTGACTAGTTTTAAAAAGCTCCTCCTCGTCTTCCGTACTCCAAAGAAGAGATTCATCCTCCATCATAAGGCTATACTACACCTAAAAATATGATCGTTAAAGAAAACACCCCAGCTTGATCACTTCAGTGAAATCAAGATAGCTATCAACATATTACCTCTTATCAATGTTATCACACTATTCAACTATGTTTCAGTTTATTTTTTATTAAAAAATATTATGGAGTAGAGACATTTGTAGAAAGCGAGATTAGATAACAGGGAGAACTTGACAGCCTATCCCTCCCTTCCTTTCCTCTGTGTAAGAGAGACAGATAGAGCGAAAGGAGAGTCAGAAAACTGTTGGTATTTTTTTGTGTAATTGTGACATGTCTTGGTATTTTTTAGTGTAATTGGGACGTGTATTGGTATTTTGGGCTGTAATTGTGCCGTGTGTTGGTATTTTTAAGTGTAATTGTGACGTGTATTGATATTTTAGGCTGTAATTGTGACATGTGTTGGAATTTTGAATTTTTATAGTGTAATTGTGACGTGTGTTGGTATGTTTTAGTGTAATTGTAACGTGTGTTGGTATTTTTAGTGTAATTGTGGACGTGTGTTGGTATTTTTTAGTGTAATTGTGACGTGTGTTGGTATTTTTTAGTGTAATTGTGACATGTATTGATATTTTGGGCTGTGATTGTGACGTGTATTGGTATTTTGTAGTGTAATTGTGATGTGTGTTGGTATTTTTTAGTGTAATTGTGACGTGTATTGGTATTTTTAGTGTAATTGTGACGTGTGTTGGTATTTTTTATTGTAATTGTGACGTGTACTGGAATTTTGTAGTGTAATTGTGACGTGTGTTGGTATTTTTAGTGTAATTGTGACGTGTGTTTGTTTTTTTTAGTGTAATTGTGATGTGTGTTGGTATTTTTTAGTGTAATTGTAACGTGTGTTGGTATTTTTTAGTGTAATTGTGACGTGTGTTGGTATTTTTAGTGTAATTGTGACATGTATTGATATTTTTTGTGACGTGTATTGGTATTTTTAGTGTAATTGTGTGTTGATATTTTGGGTGTAATTGTGACGTGTGTTGGTATTTTTAGTGTAATTGTGGCGTGTGTTGGTATTGTTTAGTGTAATTGTGACGTGTATTGGTATTTTTTAGTGTAATTGTGACGTGTGTTGGTATTTTTTAGTGTAATTGTGACATGTCTTGGTATTTTTTATTGTAATTGTGACGTGTACTGGAATTTTGTAGTGTAATTGTGACGTGTGTTGGTATTTTTTAGTGTAATTGTGGCGTGTGTTGGTATTTTTTAGTGTAATTGTGACGTGTGTTGGTATTTTTTTAGTGTAATTGTGACTTGTATTGATATTTTGGGCTGTGATTGTGACGTGTATTGGTATTTTTGGCTGTAATTGTGACATGTGTTGGAATTTTTGACTGTAATGGTGACGTGTTTTGATTGAATGCAATGTTACTGCATATTTTGGTTGAATGCAGTTTAATTCATATTGGCTATTGCAATTTGAAATTATATGCTGTATAATGTCATCTGTGTTTTACCAACAGCTATATATATAGACGGGTGTCTATACCAGAAGATAAATACTGAGCTTTCCTTTCATTTACCACCACCCTTACAGGTACCCATCAAAGGTGTTTGTCGGTGATACCTACTGCTATTTTGCCGGCATGATCTTCGCCGTGGTGGGAATTTTGTCTCATTTCAGCAAAACCATGCTCCTGTTTTTCATTCCCCAAATTTTCAACTTTGTCTACTCCTTGCCGCAGCTTTTCCATTTTGTGCCTTGTCCACGTCATCGCTTGCCGAAGTAAGATTGATTCGATTATCTTTTACCCACATCCAAAACAACTAGGGGGGTGCGTGCGTGGCATCGGTTGCCGAACGTGGGGCTCATGAGGTTCCGAGTTTGAATCCTAGTAACGCTAGGGCCGACGTTGTATTCCTTGGGAAAGATATTTCTGCTTCTTCGTCTTCTTCTTCTTCTTCTTCTTCTTCTTCTTCTTCTTCTTCTTCTTCTTCTTCTTCTTCTTCTTCTTCTTCTTCTTCTTCTTCTTCTTTGTCTTCTTCTTTTCTTCTTCTTCCGTCTTCTTCTTCGTCTTCTTCTTCTTCTTCTTCTTTTTCTACTTCTTCTTCTTCTTCTTCTTCTTTTCTTCTTCTTCTTCTTCTTCTTCTTCTTCTTCTTCTTCTTCTTCTTCTTCTTCTTCTTCTTCTTCTTTGTCGTTTTCTTTGTGTCAGTGCTTGTACCCATTTGCACCTGGGTTGAGTAGGGAAAATTTCGTGTTACGTGTCTTTCCCAAGGAACGCAAGGTCAGATTTCATGATCCCAAGTCTGGCAGAGTAACCTGTTGGCCACCAATGCCACACAGGGCTACCCATAACTGGGAGGAATATAAGCTATAAAGAGCCAACATTCTGTCAAAGTGGTCGGTCTTGTATAAGCTGTACTCCTCTTTCGGGGCCTCAAGGCTGTGAACGGATTATCGTTATTTAAACTGCCATAATTGTTTTAGTTTCTTTCATATATAAATGCAAGCGTGCTCGGAGACAATGGTTGCTCGGAGACAATGATTGATCATGATTTCTCTTCATCGCACAGCTGGGTCTCTCGGACTTTGACTGTGGTAAACTCAGAAACCACTGTATCGGGAAAAGGATGACATCAAATACTATTATTAGATAAAATCAGTCCTCGATAGCGAGGTTACGCCTGGTCTTTTTTGTGATGACGTGAAATCGATGAGTTGAATCTTGTAACAAATAAAAAGTTTCCTCAATCGCGGGCAAAGAATCATTTCGATATCAATTCAAACGCTGATTTTAATCCAAAATTTCGTTCACTGAGAGCCTGAAGCAGGCAATTTCAAAACCTGGCGAGTAAAATATGATGGTCATGGGTGCAACGGTGCCTGAGTTTATAGCGCCAAAGTTAGAGAAAGTCAGCTTTATAGACATACAAGCGTGTTACATCCCTTGTGATGTCAAGTACGATCGTTAGATCGGGTCAGTATTTGATACTGATGTTACGCTCGTAAGGGGGGGGAACCGAACATTATGGTTGGATCTATTGTGTGAACGCTACTATTCCAACTTTTTAATTATAAAACCTCAAGATGGTGGCTTAGGTGAAAATTTCAATAATTAAATGTCATTTCTGATAGAAAAATTCCTCAAAAGAAAACGATCTTGGGATCATTTAGAACCTATCCGCAAAATAGGTCACTCTTAGTGGCCTGGAAACAGAGCCTTTGGCCAACAAAGAACGACCATCTCAGAATTATATATGTAGAGATATACATGAGGGCTGAGACGCTTTTGTTTGTTTGTTTGATTTGATTTATCCACGTCCACAACTACGGTGATCTCGGGGATTTTCGGTAGGATTTTTAATTTTGCCTTGACTGCCCTATAAACAGCCAAGGGATCTTTAACGTGCACAGTGTTGTGACCTGCACACGGGACCTACTTTTTATCGTCCGCCTCCGACGGGACTAGGTGTCGATCCACCTATCTGAACCAGGGGGGTAGATTTTGCTAAAAAAACTCGATAAAATTGTTCAATTGTTAGCGGGGCTCGAACCCACTACCTTTTGGTTGAGAGGCCGACACACTACCGAGTCCTCCGGGTGAGATGCAAAAGCTGCTATATCCAAAAAAAAGATAACTTAAGACAATCAAATTTGTCTTCCCTTAGTTCTAAATAAAGCCAGATCAATTTGATGTTTAGAGCTGAATTATAAAAAGATATAGTCGGTTTTGAATGTAAATGATTTCATCATCAGAAGACTCTTCATCCAAAGCCCGAGATGGTGAAAGAACTCACAATATGTGAAATGGCGCATAGCGGGTTTTGCATCCCCCCCCCCCCCCTCTACATATAGATGTAACAAGCACGCCTGTAGACAATGATGGTTATGATTACTCTTTTACCACATTCTTTTTTTTTCCAATGATAAACTTCACAGTAGATTACCAGGTGCAGGGTGACATCAAGTACCGATACAGTATTTGACACTTAGATTAGGCGGGCTTTACATTGCATATCTAATGACCGGAAGTGAAGTAATGAGTAACAATAACAATAACAAATTTCGTGAATCGCAGGCTAAACAATCTTTTTCCAATCAATTATAATACTGATTTAACTCAAGAGTTTATTCGCTAATGACCTAAAGCTGGCTAGTTGAAATCTACCTGTGACATATGGCGGTTGTGGGTGCAGTGGTTTCTGAGATTAGAGCGGTCAAAAGTTTGAGATTTACAGTTTTATATATATAGAATAGCAACATTTTGATATTTTAAAAGCAAAAGTAAATTTATTTTGTTTCATCTTTATATTTATACTTTCCTCCTGTTTGAATTGTTTTGCTTCTTTTGTTTCTGAGATTAGAGCGATCAAAGTTTGAGATGTACAGTTTTATATATATATAATAGCAACATTTTGATATTTTAAAAGCAAAAGTAAATTTATTTTGTTTCATTTTTATATTTATACTTTCCTCCTGTTTAAATTGTTTCGCTTCTTTGATTGTTTTGTTTCCAAACAGATTAAATCCATCATTGCAAAAACTCGACATGAGTTACTCTGTCTATAAAACAGGAAGTCTTCATCCTTTAGGCCAGCTAATTATATCTGTCTTTTCTATGTTTCTGCCTCATCACCGTTAAAACAGGTGTTGGGAGGGAGGCCTTTATACTCAGGTAAGTGAGTTTTTGTTCTTGTTGTTTGTCTGAGAGTATGTGTGTTTGCATTGTGTGTCTTTGAGTGTATGTGTATTTGCATTGTGCGTCTGGGTGTACATATATGGGTGTTTGCATTGTGTGTTTGAGTGTATGTGTCTTTGCATTGTGTGTTTGAGTGTGCATATAAAAAAATGTGTGTTTGCATTGTGTATCTGAGTGTATATATATGTGTGTTTTCGTTGTGTGTCTGGGAGTATGTGTGTTTTATGTCTGGGAGTATGTGTTTTTCATTGTGTATCTGAGTGTATATATATGTGTGTTTTCGTTGTGTGTCTGGGAGTATGTGTGTTTTTGTTGTGTGTCTGAGTGTATGTGTGTTTGCATTGTGTGTCTGAGTGTACATATATGTGTGTTTACATTGTGTGTCTGAGTGTACATATATGGGTGTTTACATTGTGTGTCTGAGTGTACATATATGTGTGTTTACATTGTGTGTCTGAGTGTACATATATGTGTGTTTACATTGTGTGTCTGAGTGTACATATATGTGTGTTTGCATTGTGTGTATGAGTGTACATATATGTGTGTTTGCATTGTGTGTCTGAGTGTACATATATGTGTGTTTGCATTGTGTGTCTGAGTGTACATATATGGGTGTTTACATTGTGTGTCTGAGTGTACATATATGTGTGTTTACATTGTGTGTCTGAGTGTACATATATGTGTGTTTACATTGTGTGTCTGAGTGTACATATATGTGTGTTTGCATTGTGTGTCTGAGTGTACATATATGTGTGTTTACATTGTGTGTCTGAGTGTACATATATGTGTGTTTGCATTGTGTGTCTGAGTGTACATATATGTGTGTTTGCATTGTGTAGTGTACATATATGTGTGTTTACATTGTGTGTCTGAGTGTACATATATGTGTGTTTGCATTGTGTGTCTGAGTGTACATATATGTGTGTTTGCATTGTGTGTCTGAGTGTACATATATGTGTGTTTGCATTGTGTGTCTGAGTGTACATTGTGTGTCTGATATGTGTGTTTACATTGTGTGTCTGAGTGTACATATATGTGTGTTTGCATTGTGTGTCTGAGTGTACATATATGTGTGTTTGCATTGTGTGTCTGACATATATGTGTGTTTACATTGTGTGTCTGAGTGTACATATATGTGTGTTTACATTGTGTGTCTGAATGTACATATATGTGTGTTTGCATTGTGTGTCTGAATGTACATATATGTGTGTTTGCATTGTGTGTCTGAATGTACATATATGTGTGTTTGCATTGTGTGTCTGAGTGTATGTGTGCTTGCATAGTATGTATTTCAAAATTGCCAAGATACGGATAGAGGTATTTCAGAAGTGTCAAGATTAAGATAGAGATATTTTAGGAGAGTCAAGATTATGTAAGAGATTCTTCAGGAGACTTAAGATTAGGGTGGAGTAATTTCAGGAGTGTCAAGATTAAGAATGTATTTCAGAAGTGTCAAGATTAGGATAGAGTATTTCAGAATTGTCAAGATTAGGATAGAGGTATTTCAAGTTTGTCAAGTTTAGGATACAGAATTTTTAAGGTGTCAAGTTTAGGATACAGAATTTTTAAAGTGTCAAGATTAGGATAGAGTTACTTCAGAATTGTCCAGTTTAGGATAAAGAAATTTGAAAGTGTCACTGTTAGGATAGATGTGTAAATTGGGGCGTAGAAGAAGTTCCGTAGTGTCTAGGTGAGGGAAGAGGTATTTCTGCTTTGCGAGTTTGGGATAGAATAATTCAAGAATGTCAAAATTTGAGTCAAGGTTTCCTGGGACTGTCAATAATAACAATATTCTGATTCATTCCAGGTGAATAATTTTACCCTGAATAACTTTATTCTGCGAGTGATGGGCCCCTTGCATGAAAGAACTCTGGCCATCATACAGTTGTCTATACAGGTGAGTCAGCCCTGTTACTAGTGTCATCTGCCATTCTTTTTCTTTTCATTTGCAGGATGTTTTTGCCAAGGTAACACATTTTTTCAGAATGTTTTTGCCTAGGTTACACACCTTTTCAGGATGTTTTTGCCTAGGTAACACAAATTTCAGGATGTTTTTGCCATAACACAAATTTCAGGATGTTTTTGCCTAGGTAACACAAATTTCAGGATGTTTTTGCCTAGGTAACACAAATTTCAGGATGTTTTTGCCTAGGTGACACACAGGATGTTTTTGCCTTTTTCAGGATGTTTTTGCCTAGGTGACACACCTTTTCAGGATGTTTTTGCCTAGGTAAAAAAAAAATTCAGGATGTTTTCGCCTAGTATCAAAATTTGTAAGATTTTTCATAGATAACAAAATTTCCGAACTTTTTTTGTAGGTAATAAAATTTGCACAATGATTTGCATAGCTAGCAAAATTTGCAGGATTTTGATTCAGGAGAAAAAAAAGTTTGAACGGTTTTTTGTCAAGCCCACCTGCATCTATGTGTGACGTCGATGGCCGAGTGATTAGGCTGTCAGAGTGGGGATCACCAGGTCCCGAGTCGGAATCCTAGCAAAGCTAGGTCCACCGTTGTGTTCCTTGGGAAATACACTAAACATGCATTCTCCCCCCCCCCTCCACCCTCTGCCCAGGTGTAAATGGGTACAAGCACTAGCTTGGGAGTAAAAACCTGCGTCAGACCAGTGTCCTGGCTAGGAGGTGAGTATTGTCACCTGTTCCACTTCGTACTATAGAAACCAGGACATGCTCCGGCTGTGTTGGCCGTAATGGCCTTGAAGGAACTTTACTTTCATTACCTGCAACTGTGTGTTCCTCTTTGCATCTAATCTTCACTCTCTTATCTACCACACGGTGATCCGGAGATAAATGTGTCTGCCTCTGAACACAAAGTAATGGATTCGTGCCTCAAAAACACTCCTATGATTCGAACCCGGGACCTGATGATCCCAAGTCCGACAAGCCCAACCGCAAGGGCTTCCCCACCCACCCCGACATGATCTGTTACAGAAGGGGAACAGCTCGTATTTGATATTGTCCAATAGTTTTTTACCTACCCACCTTTTGTCACAGCCGCATGTTATGTATTGTACACACATGTGCTTGCATTCAAGAAACCCATGCTGTCCGGCTTCCTTCAACAGGTCCTGTGCAGTGGAATCGCTTTCTTCATCCGCTATCAAGTATCAAAGATATTCTATTACTGAAGCAAGATCCAAACGCATAATAATATAAGAAATCTTTGAAAAAGGAGACACTTTTTTTCCTTCTTGCTTGTCAAGGTTTTTTTTTTTTAGAACAGTATTTTTTATGTGGAATGACATTTTGAATGCAGTAACCATTTATTTCATGTAAACAAGGCGATGAAAGAGAAGATAATGTCACTGATATATATGAAATAATTGTTATATGTAAAATATCTTTTATTTAGATTAATCAAATTGATGTTTCTATTCTACTGTGATTTACAAGTGTTCTTGCTGCTGTGTATAGTGCAACCAAGACGTTTCATTGTTTGTTTATTTATTTTGCTTTTGCTGTAATTAATTCCCTGTATTTTCCATGTTATGATGGTGATTAGCGTAAAGGAGCTTATCGTCAATTACTCGAATGAAAGATCTGTCCCTGATTGTCCAAAGGGGAGGAAACCCGTTTGTTCTTTCCCAGAAGTGAAGAATAGGGACATGACATAAATATCTAGATACAGTGGGAACAAAGACAAGACAAATACAAAGGAGTAAAGACGGAAAAACATCTTTTGGGCACCTGGCGAATCGAACCTGGGACCTTTGCTTTGGCACCCGCCACCTCGCTGTGCAAAGATATATCATTTTTTTTTTTTTTATTGTTGTTATGATATATCTGTGAATGAGAGAATGCTCCTTTGCACGTTTTCAGTTGTTTCCATGCTTCAACTAGCCCAGTAATCATATTATCTGTTATCGTTTTTGTTTAATGTTTTATATGAATATTTTTTTTAATAATTTTTTTTTTTCTTCAGAATTATGTGTACTGTTAAAAAAAAAGTAGTTTCATTTTCATAACAACATTTGAAAAAATTGATTTATCCGTGAATAAGGGATATAGTAATATATTAATATTATGTATCTTGCGTGTTTTCAGTTTGCTTCAATGCCTCAACTAAACCAGTTGTTATATCTGTACGGTTTTTTGTTATGTAAGACGGCCTTAGAGTCACAATTACTGTTGAAAAGAAAAGAATAATTTTCATATAACCATAAGAAAGTATGATATTTGTGCATAAGTTACATTTCTCGTGTGTGTTTTTCATTTCTTTCAATGGTTAATAATGGACCAGTCGTCATATCTGTACTGTCATAGAAACATGCTTTCTTTAAAAAAAAAAAATAATGTCACTCTCAAAACAATTTATAAGAAAATAGGATATTTGTGGATAAGTTTTATTTTTTTCTCGTCTGCGTTTTCAGATGTTTCAATGCTCAAATAGACCAGTGATCGTACGATTAGTATTTGTTCCTTGTTATACGAATCCTTTAAAAAACTGTCACAGAATTATACTTGGTGTTAAAAACATGAAATATCTGGAGTGATAGTGGAGAGCATTACAAGGCGTCAGAAAATTTGTTCTTCTAATGTTTCTTTTGTCTCTGTGATAACACTGAGGATATCCATGAGTAATATTTGCCTTTTGTTTACACTTGTATGTATTTATTTTGCATGCATGTTTAGAAGTATAAGAAGAAAACTCCTGTAATAAGAACGTACATGCATGAGTCCATATATATATATATGGTTTGCATGTCAAAGACTAGACCCAATAGTGAAATGGTTTGCAAGTGTCAAAAACTAGACCCAAACCGGTTTGCTAAAAGTCCAGTTTTGGGTGTTTTGAGTGTCAAAATCAGAGAAAAAGACTCCCAATAAGCACGTTTTAATCTATTTTCTCAAAGACTAGACCCAATAGGGATACACGGTTTGCTATTGTGTCAAAGACTAGACCCAATAGGGATACATGGATTGCAAGTGTCAAAAACTAGACCCAATAAGGATACACGGATTGCAAGTGTCAAAAACTAGACCCAATAGGGATACACGGTTTGCAAGTGTCAAAGACTTGTACATGGTTTGTGTCAAAAACTAGACCCAATAGGGATACATGGATTGCAAGTGTCAAAGACTAGACCCAATAGACCCAATAGATATGCAGATTGCAAGTGTCAAAGACTAGACCCAATAGGGATACAGGGATTGCAAGTGTCAAAAACTAGACCCAATATGGATACACCCAATAGGATTGCAAGTGTCAAAAACTAGACCCAATAATAGGGATACACGGATTGCAAGTGTCAAAGACTAGACCCAATAAAGATACACGGATTGCAAGTGTCAAAGACTAGACCCAATAGGGATATTCAGATTGCAAATGTCAAAAACTAGACCCAATAGGGATACACAGATTGCAAGTGTTAAAAAGACTAGACCCAATAGGGATACATTGATTGCGGATTAGACAATAGGGATGTCAAAAACTAGACCCAATAGGGATACACGGATTGGTGTAAAAACTAGACCCAATAGGGATACACGGATTGCAAGTGTCAAAAACTAGACCCAATAGGGATACACGGTTATACACGGAATGCAAGTGTTAAAGACTAAAGACCCAATAGGGATACACGGATTGCAAGTGTCAAAGACTAGACCCAATAGGGATACACTGATTGCTCATATGGTTATTATAGGGGTTTTTGTCGGTTCTCTGTGCCGCGGGATCCTAGCTAGACGAAGCACAGGGTTTGGTTTCCTAATGTTAAAAAAAGCAAGAGAGAGAGAGAAAAGGTGTTACTAATTTATGGCTTACTACCTGGCTTGCGACTTTCACTGTCAATGTATGCATACTAAATATTAATATATTATTTAAAAAACAAACATCAAAAACATACCTTGATATTATACATCCCAGGCACACAGAGCTGTTTGAGTAAGTGAGAGGGTTCCATTGGTGTCAACCAACACGCCCCTGGACTTTTAGGGTCTGCATGGATAGTTGTGGGATTTGAACCATTTAAAATTGTGCCTCCTGTAAGTCTAAGGATTTAATGAAAGTATGTTACGGGGTGGGGTGAGGGGGGGGGGGGGTGGGGGGTCTTAGTCTTGTATTGATGAAGTTCAATCGGAAAAGTCACGCAACAATGCTCAAGTGGCTTATAAAATCAAAAAAAATTGTTTTGTTTGATTCTAGTGTGTGCTTTGCTTAAATGATAGTTGATATAGAGTATGATGGGGGGGGGGGTAAATGACGGCAAGTGACAAATCAATCAAATACATTAAAGAACACAGATTAACAGAACTCAGTGTGACTCTCAATGTGATGTCAAAAGGAAGGAATGAAAATGAGGTGAAATTAAAGAGAGCGTTTTATTTTTATCTTCTGACATCATGCTGTCTGATGTCTGTGTTGAAGAGAAGAAAAAAGTTATCTTTCAGGACCAATAGGCCCCATAGAGCCTCAGCTTATCCCGGTTTCTATAGCACGAAGGGGAAGCAAGTGATGATAATCACCTCCCAGATAGGACACTAGTTTGACGCAGGTTTTTACTCCTAAGCTGACGCTGATGCCCGTTCGCACCTTGGTCGGGATGGGGAACTGCGGATCGAGTTTCTTTCACAAGGATCACATTCACAACGTCGGGCGTAGCATTGCTCTGATTCGAACCCAGGCACCTCATGATCCCAAGTCCGACGGCCTAATCGCAAGGCCACCCATATAGCTGTACTAATGTGTAGGTATTTAGTTATTACTCATTTGTTGTCTGACGATGGCTTACACTACAGTTAATAAGTTATACCCTGAAACGTCACACGTGTCTGTCTGCTCTGTTTGCTTTTTTTGGAGGAGTCGTTACTTAAAAAGTAATTTTTGTCGTTTATCACTTTGGACTTTGCTCTTCTCTGGCTCCTTTTGGTGTTTTGATTTATAACTTAACACATATCAACGGTGAAAGTTACAAACCATGTATGTCCAATTTGTTGATGTTTTGAAAAAATCAAAGCAAAAGATGCTTCGTTTGCGTATTTTAATCTACTTCCACAAACATGCACAAATGTGCAAATGTAAAAATCTAGACCCAATAGGGATACACAGATTGCTCATATAGCTATTTTACAGGTTTGTATTGGTTTTTGTGCCACAGAATCACAGCTAGACGAAGCATAGGGGCTTCTCATTGAGAATCTCAATGTTAACAAAAAATTTTTTTTTAATGTTACTAATATTAGACACGCGGTTTGCGACTTTCACTGTCGATATTGTATAGCGTTTCAAATTGTTTGTAAAGAAAAAATTACGTGGGGGGGGGGGGTGTGCTGATCTGGAGCAAGTTGTTGGGCATTTTGATTTATTTTTAAATTTATTTTCATTGAATACTTAAACAAACTTTTAATTGGTCACAGCTTATTTATTGATGTGTTTGTTGCACTAGTGGATGTTTTATTTTTAGATTTCATTTAATTTGATAAATTTCATTGAATTTTACCCACGTCCACATCAAAGGTGATCTCATGGTTTGTGGGTAGGGCTTTCAATTTTACCTGGACTGCCTCTTTTAAGTGTCAATGGATCTTTTAACGTGCATCAGAGTGTTGTGATCTGCAAACGGTACCTCCTTGAAAGTTTTCCATCTCCAATGGGGCTAGGTAAAACAACCTAATCTCAAAATTTATTTCCAATGCATTCAGAAACCAATAATACTGCCAAAAGCCACCCCCTCCCCCTCCCCCCCTCTCAGCGTTGAGGCTGTCTAGAATCTAGGTCAAATTGCTCTCGGAGCGTTTGTCCACCGTCCTAGACCAGACGGTGAGTTTTGCCAACGAAAAAAAAAAAAGATAAATTTTTTTCAATCCGTTGGGGCACAAAATTCAGGACCTTTTTGTTGCGAAGCAGAGACCTTCCCTCTGGACCACCGTGTCCCTGCACTACAAACAAGTGAATAGGAATATCAAGCAGCCAGGGATAAAACAGAAAGGAGGACAGTGGGGGGGGACGATTTTTTTGTTTCATTGACATATATATACCCTGCCCACCATATGCGGTGATCTCAGTATGAGGATGGAAAAAAAAAAAAAAAAAAAAAAAGCTGAACATCTTAAACTTTGGCCGCTTACAGGTATAACTTCGTAATCACTACCCACAGCTTCCATATTTCGTCGCACGTAGATTTCAAACAGCCTGCTTTCGGATTTTAACGAATAAACTCTTGGATGAAAATCAGTATTTTAATTGATTGGAAAAAGGTTGTTTTGCTTGCGATCCACAACATTTTTCCTTGTTATTATAATATTAGTATTATATCTAATTTCTCAATTTCCGGTCATTACAATAAAGCGCCTGTATAACTTGAGTGTCGAGTACTACGTAAAAAGCCAGCATAACTTGAGTATCGAGTACTACGTAAAAGCCAGCATAACTTCAGTATCGAGTATTACGTAAAAAGTCAGCATAGCTTCAGTATCGAGTATTACGTAAAAAAGCCAGCATAACTTCAGCATCGAGTACTAATGTGATCTCATAATCGTACTTGATATCACATTAACCACTACAGCGGTTTCTGAGTTAACCCCAGTCAAAATTCAAGAGACCCAGCCTTATATTTTATAATAAATAGAAATCATAATCCAACATTATTTACGGGCAGGCTTGTAGAAGAGAAAGAGAGACAAGCGGTATTCTGGTTGCTGCTCCTTGACGCGTGATAATTTCATTCAAAGTCTTTCTCAACTCACCTGTGAAGCTTACACTACAGTACAGTTGCAGGTAAGGCAGGTTTTACTAACCGTCTGACGAGACATCTATCTGCTGAGAAGTGGGTACTGAGTAAAGTAAGGAAAACAGAGCAAAGTACCTTCTTTCTCGTGTGCCGTTGGCTACTGTTACTGTTAGATCTTTCTTCTTTCCTTTCTTTTAAAAAAAAATTCATCCTGAGATCACGCCATATGATGGACAGGTTAGACTTCAATCAATCAATCAATCGTGAATCAATCAACTTCCTTTCTTATGCGTACAGCGTGGTGAAAAAAAAATACTTGGTCTAGCTAGGGTTTTGGTGCAGTTTCGCTAAAGGCTCTCAAAACTACAGCTTTGACCACAAGGCCCTTGGTATGAAAAACAAAAGATGTCCAAGGAAGTCGTTTATTTTTTTGTTATTATTGTTATGTAATGGGTGTGTTCTTTTCCCTCTGTCTGCTGTCAGATCAGCTGTATGTGTGTGAAAACAAGTGTGTGCTGTCCTCTGTTTGTTATTATCAAATAAATAATATGTATGTAAGGACAGGTGTGTTCTTTTCCCTCTGTCACCTGTCAATCATAAGCTGTATGTATGTAAGGACAGGTGTGTTCTTTTCCCTCTGTCTCCTGTCAATCATAAGCTGTATGTATGTGATGACAGGTGCATTCTTTTCCCTCTGTCTCCTGTCAATCATAAGCTGTATGTATGTGATGACAGGTGTGTTCTGTGGAGGCGTTAACCGCAGTGTTGTGAGCTTGTAATCGTGATGACAGTCAATGACACTAACCGCAGTGTTGTGAGCTTGTAATCATGATGACAGTCAATGACACTAACCGCAGTGTTGTGAGTTTGTAACCATGACGACACTAGTTCAAGCCCCACGGCAGGCACATGTGGGGGTGTTTTTTTTACTCCAAACATTGTAATGTACTCTTAGGGATGGTACTTCACTCTTACTTTCCTCACTTGACTCAGGTGTGAATGAGTACCCAGCAATAGGTAGAGAAAGATTTTGTCAGAGTGTTTGTTAGTATGAAAAGCGTAACAGTAACAGGCTTGTGCACTGTATGCTCCTCAGCAAGTTTAGAAGGACTTTGAATGAAATGGCCCGCCGGGGGGAATAGATAATGTACTGTCTGTGAGCCTGCACTTGTGCACAGATATGGCCTATAAGTTCAAGTAAGTCCATCTTTGTCTTTCTGTCCCCTCCGTTTATTGGTGTTGTTTGTGGATGGCTGGGCGCTGCTACTGCTGCTACTGCTGCTAGCTACTACTTCCTTCTTCCCCCTTCCCCCCCTTTTTTATCTTTCACCTTGCTGCTCCCTCCTAGTCCTAGTCTTACTTAGTTCAACCTTAAATTGCTGCATATAGTATAAAGACAAACAGTGAGGCAAGGGGCATGTCGGAAGTTAATGTAATGACACAAGATAATATGAAAGCCCCCATAGGAACAAAGACGAGACAAACACAAGGAATAGACAGAAAAAAATCCTGGCCACCATGGGGATCGAACCCGCGACCTCTGTGTCGGCACCCATCGCCTTTCCATGAAAAGAAAGCGTGCTACCCACCGAGCTAGGGAGCGTAGTTAGTTTCGGGGTTTATTCTGTCTATTCCTTGTGTTTGTCTCTGTCTTTGTTCCTATGGGGCTTTACTTTCATATTATCTTGTGTCATTACATTGCATATATACATGTAGTATAGTGGACGGAGTGAATTTCAATAAATTGATCAGTCCCTCCCCTCTGTCCGCCGTCGTTGGCAGTTGGTGGACGCTGCTGGAAAGTGGAGGGGGAAGGTCCGACTTCTTCTTTCTTTCTTTCTTTTTCGCTCTTCTATTCAACAACATGTCTTTAAGTTTTAATTATCCTTGCTGATTCCTCTCAATTCACTCTGATTCTGATGTGTATTCACCGCCTGGATTTGGTGGACTGGGTACATTCCAATACAACCAAATATGTCTGACTGCTCATCTAGGTTTGAATTTTAGTTTAAAGTAACTTAAACCAATTCAATTATATATATATATATATAAATATAATGTATTGTTTACTGTGTATACAATGTATTAAAATAATTATTTCTTGCTTTTTATTTTAAATATGTCCAATGTCACAGCTATTTTATGTAACATTTGAAATTCATTCTTACTTATGTCTCATCTAATAAAAGATAAATTATGGCATATTATGTAGTAGACATGTGGATTATGTAGCGTATATTTTATATATATATATAGGGGGTGAGATGCGAAAACCCGCTATACGCCATTTTTACATATTGTGACTCTTTTCACCATCTTGGACTTTGAATGAAGAGTCTTCTCATGATAAAAACATTTTTTGTTAAAAACTGACTGTATCCTATAACGATTTGGCTCTAAACATGAAATTGATTGGATTCCATTTAGAACTAAGGGACGGAAAAAAATGTTTTCTCAGGTTGTTTTTTTGTTGTGGATATGCGGTTTTTGCATCTTACCTATTCATATATAGATCTAAAGCTGGCTTTCTCTAAATTTGACATTGAGCGCCAACAAACTCAGGAACCACTGAACCCACAACATCCATATTGCACGTGTAGGTTTATCATAGTTTACTTTAGGTTTTCCCTTAATGTATTGTCTTAAATTTTGTATCAACACTGCTTAAATTTAGTGAGGGAAACTGTTTGTTATTGTTACTATAACTAATTCATCGATTACAATAATTATTCAAATGAAAAGCACTCGTAACGTCATTATGGAATACTGAATCTATCTTTATAACCTTACTGGCTTGATGTCGCCCGAACAGGGTGGAGTGGTTTTTGAGTTCAACGCTGGTCACTGTCTGTCTGTCTGTCTGTCTGTCTGTCTGTCTCTCTCTCTCTCTCTCTCTCTCTCCCTCCCTCCCTCCCTCCCTCTCCCTCCCTCCCTCTCTCTCTCTCTCTCTCTCTCTCTCTCTCTCTCTCTCTCTCTCTCTCTCTCTCTCTCTCTCTCTCTCTTTCTACTTTTAATGGGGATGGAGTTACGTTTGAGCTCTGTTCAGAACCCTTGAAACGGAGACTCAAAGCTCACGACCTCAGCTGGCTCGGGGCCATTTGTGGGTCCCTGCGGCTTAACCCGTCCATAGGCGATCGAGTTGGCTGCACTGAATTACATTGGGGGGCAAAAAGGGTCCACCCTCTCAATGCCGAGGCTTGCTTAACTCTCTTTCTCTCTCGGTAGCAGATTTATCCTTGGTCATTGGAGGTAGCTGTGACCGTCAATGTTCGAGAGAACCAGCTTAACAAACAAGTTTAATTATAAAGATAACTCGTAATCCACCACCATCTCTAGGCATGCTTATTACAATATTATATACATGTATTGTTATTATCAAATGTGCGGTTTACAGCTTACTACATTGCGTTTGGAGATACAAGAAGAAAAATGATATGCTTGTGGAATGTGAAATACAAAACAATAATTGAATACAATTTATTTTATACCAAGTGAGTTTGTATTCTTGATTACATTTACGTCACATTGTTGTTTGTTGTTATTATTATTATTATTTATTTATTTATTTGTTTCGTTTTGTTTTTTTTTTGGTTGGCTTGTTTTTTGTTTTGTTGGCTGTTTTATGATTATTATTATTTTTTTGTGGGGGGGCGGGGTTCTCCATTGGTTTTGTTTTGTGTTTTGTTATTCTTTTGTTACTGTTATATTGTTTTGTTTTTGTGGGTTTTTTTGGTTGTTTGACCACTGTTGTTGGTAGTTAGGTACTTCACTCTTTTAAAAAAAAAGAAAGAAAATTATTGTCATTCATCTGGGCTGTTGTGGCCAGTTGGCGGATGCTATTGATATTTGTCCTACATCTTTCCTTTCACCTTGCTGTTTCCTCTTAATTTACCCCGAGATCACTGCATATGGAGGATTGAGTAAACATCAATCAATCATCTGGCTGCCCAAGATAGCCCCATAATTCATAATATGCCCCATAATTGATGATACAACCTGGAATTCATAATACGTCCCAGAATTGTATAATATGCTTCATTATTCATACCTAAGCCCCATAATTCACAATATGACCCTTAATTCATATTACGCCCCAGAATTCATAATGTGCCCCATAATTGATGACACAACCGAATTCATAATACGCCCCATAATTCACAATACGACCCTTAATTCATATTACGCCCCAGAATTCATGATATGCCCCATAATTCATCATTCATAATACGCACCATAATTCATCATTCATAATACGTCCCATATTTACTGGACAAGGCTTTGAAAATTCGATGAAACAAAACTAGATTTATTTATTTTTTTGTGCGGAAAAGCGAATTTGGGTTTGGGTGGAATGGAGGAGGGAGATCCTAATGGGTCCTACTTCTTTCCTTTCACTTTTTCACTTATCCTACATCTTGCTTTTACCTCTCAATTCACCCTGAGATCATGCATATGGTGGACGAGGTAAATTTCAATGGAACATAGTGTGGGGAGGGTGGGGGGGGGGGGAGGTAGAGAAGTTTTGAGGGGAAAACATACCTACTGGAATAAATCATAAATCATGGTATCTCAGACTCTTGAAAACATACCTACTGGAATAAATCATGGTATCTCAGACTCTTGAAAACATACCTACTGGAATAAATCCTGGTATCTCAGACTCTTGAAAACATACCTACTGGAATAAATCATGGTATCTCAGACTCTTGAAAACATACCTACTGGAATAAATCATGGTATCTCAGACTCTTGAAAACATAGCTACTGGAATAAATCATGGCATCTCAGACTCTTGAAAACATACCTACTGGAATAAATCATGGTATCTCAGACTCTTGAAAACATACCTACTGGAATAAATCCTGGTATCTCAGACTCTTGAAAACATACCTACTGGAATAAATCCTGGTATCTCACTCTTGAAAACATACCTACTGGAATAAATCATGGTATCTCAGACTCTTGAAAACATACCTACTGGAATAAATCATGGTATCTCAGACTCTTGAAAACATACCTACTGGAATAAATCATGGTATCTCAGACTCTTGAAAAGATACCTACTGGAATAAATCATGGTATCTCAGACTCTTGAAAACATACCTACTGGAATAAATCATGGTATCTCAGACTCTTGAAAACATACCTACTGGAATAAATCATGGTATCTCAGACTCTTGAAAACATACCTACTGGAATAAATCATTTTTGTATCTCAGGACTTTGAAAAGATACCTCTAATAAATCATGGTATCTCAGACTCTTGAATAAATCATGGTATCTCAGACTCTTGAAAACATACCTACTGGAATAAATCCTGGTATCTCAGACTCTTGAAAACATAGCTACTGGAATAAATCCTGACATCTCAGACTCTTGAAAACATAGTTACTTTGGGAATTTCAGACTCTTGAAAATATACCTACTGGAATAAATCCTGGTATCTCAGACTCTTGAAAAGATACCTACTGGAAGAAATCATGGTATCTCAGACTCTTGAAAACATACCTACTGGAATAAATCATGGAATTTCAGACTCTTGAAAACATACCTACTGGAATAAATCATGGAATTTCAGACTCTTCATACCTACTGGAATAAATCATGGTATCTCAGACTCTTGAAAAGATACCTACTGGGATAAATCATGGTATCTCAGACTGACCTGGGCTTGAATAAACATTTATTTTCTTGAAAACATTCCTACTGGAATAAATCATGGTATCTCAGACTCTTGAAAAGCTTCCTACTGAGTAAATCATGGTATCTCATCTTGAAAAGATACTACTGGGATAAATCATGGTATCTCAGACTCTTGAAAACATACCTACTGGAATAAATCATGGTATCTCAGACTCTTGAAAACATTCCTACTGGAATAAATCATGGTATCTCAGACTCTTGAAAAGATACCTACTGGGATAAATCATGGAATTTCAATACTTCAAGGTCGAGAATGTGTGCATCATTTTTTGTATCTCTATCAATACAGACTTGGACATTCTTCATTTTCCTCTAAGAGATATGTCATATCCTTTACAATGTATTAGTTTCGTTGGTGGCTGAGCGGATAGGCTGCCGGATTGGGAATCAAAGGTCCTGAGTTCGAATCCTAGCAAAGCCAAAAATATGACATTGTGTTACTTTGGGAAAGACACTTAACATTAACACGCATATTCCCCACTCTACCCAGGTGCAAATGGGTGCAAGTACTAGCTCTGGGGGTAAAAATCTACGTCAGACTAGCGTCCTGGCCAGGAGGGGGGGTGATTATTGGTCCCCTGTTCTGCTTCATGTTAAATAAACCGGGATAAGCTCCAGCTGGATGGGCCTTGAAGGAACTTTATTTTACTTAAAATGGATAAATAAGAGTAAAAAATATCAGGTGCGCAGCTTCTTTTACAAATGAGTAAATTGGTTTTATTTACACTGTCGTCAGACTCTTTTAAAACTCGATATTTACCGTATTCCCTTGAAAATGACAACATCATCATTTCCCACACTCCGTTAGGCTATCATCACACCAAATGGTATGATAAATAAAACTGAAATGAAGAACTTTGGGAAAAGACACATGAAGAACCGATACAAGTTTCAAATTTAAGAGAAGGAAATGGGGATGGCTTTTGAGCTCCTTCAGACAATCATCAGAAAATATAACATGGCGTCTGGATTTAAATTGAAATTTAAGGGAAGAGAAGAGGGGACAAGGGAGACCAAAGACACCATGGAGGAGGTCAACCCTGCAGGAAGCCCGGCAGCTGGACCTTTCTTGGAACCAGATAGAAATGGTGAGGACAGAGTTTTTCTCATTTTTTTAATTTTGCCCCATCCGACTACAAGGGTGTAAACAGTAAGTCAAGTTGTTTAGGCTGTCCACGAACAAACATTCTCTTTTCTTTTCTCGTCTTTTGCCAACTTTTTGGGACCTACCGCTATTTTTCCTGTGTCCTTTTCCATATAAATTTAATATTTATGTGTTGACTGATTCAAAAGTACACACCATACGCGATTATTCCGGGGGAGGGGGGGCGAGGGAGAAAATAGCAAAGTTGTCAGAAAGAAATGTGAATTTGATTTGATTTAATTTGATTTACGCTGTTTTTTAATTTTTTTAATTTTGCCCGGACTGCATTGTAAACAGCCAAGGAATGTTTAGCGTCCTCAGCCAACTGTGTTCTGCACACGGGACCTCCTTTTTATCGTCCGTTTCCGATGACACTAGGTTTTAATCCACCTACCTAGACCGGGGAGGAGGGCGAGGAGACGGGGGGGGGGAAGGGAGGAGATTATACTAAAAAAAAACGAAAACATGTTTTAAACCCTCGGCGGGATTTGAACCAACAACCTTTGGGTTGAAAGGCCGACACGTTGTCTCTGGACTACCGAGTCCCCAAGACGTGTGGACGAGTGATAGGAAAGAAGTAGAACCTACCAGAAACACCTGCCAACCGCCCACTTTGGATACACGTATTTCAACTCCCAGTTAGGGGGGGACTCGGTAGACCGAAGGCAACGTGTGTCGGCCTCTCAATCCAAAAGGTAGCGGGTTCGAGCCCCGACAACGTTAGACGAATTTTTTTTTTCGATTTCTTTTTTTTTGAGTAAACTTTACTCCCTTGGTCCAGGTAGGTGGATTGACACCTAGTCCCATCAGAGACGGACGATAAAAATGGAGTCCCGTGTGCAGATCACAACGCTCTGTGCACGTTAAAGATCCATTTTGGCTGTTTACAGGGCAGTCCGGACAAAATTATAAATCCTATCAAAAAAATCCTGAGATCACCTTAGTTGTGGACGTGGGTAAACTAAATCAAAATAGAACAAATCAAGCCTCCACTCTGGTCGTGGTTTTGCCTTCTTCTTTGCTCCTTCGTTGTGGCTTTCGTCACTTCACTGCAGTGGACAGACACCATCAGAACAATATCATTGGAAAAGCATTTTCTCTACACAGCGCCAGAATAGGGAGACAGCATGACAATATAACATAAAATTTTAAAAACAAACAACTACAATCACAAAAAGAAAAGAAACAAATCAACAACAAAAAAATACCCAAACCATATTGACTTATGAATTCTTTAAATTAATTTGTTTACTTGAAATTTACCGCGTCCGCCATTGTGGTGATCTCAGTGTAAATGAAAAGGAAACGGCAAGAAAAGAGAGAAGTGAAATAGTGAAAAAAAAAAAAAAAAAAGGAACGACGACCCAACTCCTCAAAACTTCTCTCCCCCCATCCATTGTTTCATTGAAATTGACCCCGTCCACCATATGCATGATATCAGGGTGAATTGAGAGGTAAAAGCAAGATGTAGGATAAGTGAAAAAGTGAAAGGAAAGAAGTAGGACCCATTAGGATCTCCCGCCCTCCCCTCCATTCCACCCAAACCCAAATTCCCTTTTCCGTACAAAAAATAAATAAATCTAGTTTTGTTTCATCGAATTCCCAAAGCCTTGTCCAGCATATTAGCAAATATGGGGCATATTATGAATGATGAATTATGGTTCGTATTATGAATGATGAATTCTGGGGCATATTATGAATTAAGGGTCGTATTGTGAATTATGAGGCGTATTATGAATTCCGGGTTGTATCATCAATTATGGGGCATATTATGAATTCTGGGGCGTAATATGAATTAAGGGTCATATTGTGAATTATGGGGCGTAGTATGAATAATGAAGCATATTATACAATTCTGGGACGTATTATGAATTCCAGGTTGTATCATCAATTATGGGGCATATTATGAATTATGGGGCTATCTTGGGCAGCCAGATGATTGATTGATGTTTACTCAGTCCTCCATATGCAGTGATCTCGGGGTAAATTAAGAGGAAACAGCAAGGTGAAAGGAAAGATGTAGGACAAATATCAATAACACCCGCCAACCGGCCACAACAGCCCAGATGAATGACAATAATTTTCTTTCTTTTTTTTTAAAAAAGAGTGAAGTACCTAACTACCAACAACAGTGGTCAAACAACCAAAGAAACCCCCACAAAAACAAAACAATCTAACAATAACAAAAGAATAACAAAATACTAAACAAAAACAATGTCCCCCCAAAAAAATAAATAAATAATAAAAATATAACAGCCAACAAAACAAAAAACAAGCCAACCCCTCCCCCCAACCCCCCCCCCCCCCCCCCCCCATAAAATAAAATAATAAAAATAATAATAATAACAACAAACAATGTGACGTAAATGTAATCAAGAATACAAACTCACTTGGTATAAAATAAATTGTATTCAATTATTGTTTTGTATTTCATATTCCACAAGCGTATCATTTTTCTTCTTGTATCTCCAAACGCAATGTAGTAAGCTGTAAACCGCACATTTCATAATAACAATACATGTATATAATATTGTAACAAGCATGCCTAGAGACAGTGGTGGATTACGAGTTATCTTTATAATTCAACTTGTTTGTTAAGTTGGTTCTCTCGAACATTGACAGCGAGAAGAAGAAGAAGAAGAAGAAGAAGAAGAAGAAGAAGAAGAAGAAGAAGAAGAAGAAGAAGAAGAAGAAGAAGAAGAAGAAGAAGAAGAAGAAGAAGAAGAAGAAGAAGAAGAAGACGAAGAAGAAGAAGAAGAAGAAGAAGAAGAAGAAGAAGAAGAAGAAGAAGAAGAAGAAGAAGAAGAAGAAGAAGAAGAAGAAGAAGAAGAAGAAGAAGAAGAAGAAGAAGATAAGATAAAATACAACTTTATTGTCCAAAAGCGGCACATTGTTTTGGTGTTACAATACCTTGAATTTAATAATATGAAATACAACACACCCCTACCATAAAGAAATTATTCTTGACACAAACAGCTTACACACATTTAGCCATTACGATATCAAAACATGTATAACATAACAAATAATTGACATTTTTCTAAAAGATGTAAACGTGGTCATTGCCAATTTTAAAAAGCGGTGACGATAACGAAACTAGTGATGGTATTGATAATAATTTTACAGATGATGGTAAGAATGATCTTTTTATCTTTCTTTATGGCCAAAAAAATTAGGCCTTTTGGAGCGTTTGGAAATATTGATTTGCGGTGTTAGTGAGTGATTTTAGTCTGTTACAATGGCTTTAATTTCCCTTGAACAGCAATGGATGGGAAAGTGCATTAGGATATATTACTCCTTTTTTTAATACTACTATTCAAACATACATTCTCTTGCAGTCTCACATTGCCAACACAGCACGTAAATAGACTATTTATCATACTATTTAGCTTATTGGCATTTTCTATAACCGGTATTAAGGGTTTGGTGTTTTATTGATGTATTGTATGGTATCTTTAACACTGTGGTGTATATAATACGTAATTATTCTTAGATCTCTCAGTTTGACTTCTTTAACTATTATTATACTTTTATATACGGAGACTTTTAAAACTGACATTTCGATCTATCATGAGGTGTGAGGCGAAATATGACAATAAGTGACAACTCCATTAATAAAGACAGAGCAAACACGTAATTTACGTGTTTGCTCTGTCTTTATTAGTGGAGTTGTCACTATTGTCATATTTCGCCTTTTGACTCACTCCACTGTGGCTCCTTCGTATTATTCATGAGGTGTGAGGTGTTGGCACCTGCAACGCGTATGTGTATGTGTGTGTGTGTGTGTGTGTGTGTATGTGTGTGTGTGTATATGTGTGTGTGTGTATGTGTGTGTGTGTGTGTGTGTGTGTGCGTGTGTGTGTGTGTGTGTGTGTGTGCGCGCACGGTGTACAACGCCATCTTGTACTTAGCACACATCATCATTTAGGGTACTGTTCATCTTAATTGTAACATTCTTCATGTATGCAGATATCATGATTTTATAGTAATCGTAAATATTGATTACATTATAAACTGTAAGCCTTTGTAAAGCCCAACTGAGCATGACCCTCACGGATAGGGGCGCTATATAAATTTTGAATAATAATTATTATAATTATTATTATTGTCATTATTAATATTATTATTATTAGTATTATTATTATTATTATTATTATCATCATCATCATCATCATCATCATCATCATCATTATTATTATTATTATTATTATTATTAATATCATTATTATTTTATATAGCGCTAACTATCACCAACGGGTGCTCACAAAAGCTTTACAAAAATCGATGGATTACAAAACATTAAGCATTGTGACAATATTTTAATTAAAAACGATTAAATATGTAAATGACCTCAAACGTTAATATTGACAATCCTGTAACAGTGGCTGTCACTACGACGCCTGGGCCAATTTTATTCCGAGAAAATATATGGATGCCTGCCATACTTCCTTTCCCTCTGACCTTTTACCTCTTCCTCTTATTCAGAGTAATGAACTGGTCATGAAATGTAAGTCAGAGTAATGAACTGGTCATTAAATGTAAGTCAGAGTAATGAACTGGTCATTAAATGTAAGTCAGAGTAACGAACTGGTCATTAAATGTAAGTCAGAGTAATGAACTGGTCATTAAATGTAAGTCAGAGTAACGAACTGGTCATTAAATGTAAGTCAGAGTAATGAACTGGTCATTAAATGTAAGTCAGAGTAATGAACTGGTCATTAAATATAAGTTAAGAGTAATGAACTGGTCATTAAATGTAAGTCAGAGTAATGAACTGGTCATTAAATATAAGTCAGAGTAATGAACTGGTAATTAAATATAAGTCAGAGTAATGAACTGGTCATTAAATGTAAGTCAGAGTAATGAACTGGTCATAAAATGTAAGTCAGAGTAATGAACAGGTCATTAAATACAAGTCTTAGCTACTAGAGGTTGTAGGGATATTTTCTAAGTAGGGCTTTGGTAGGAACACAATTTTGGATGCGTATAGGCAACATCTTATAGACCAACACTTTCATAATAGCAATGACAATGACTCTTGTAATAGTAATAGTAATAAAAAGACTTTTATAATGGTAATAGTAATGACATAGACTTTTATAATAGTAATGACACAGACTTTTATAATAGTAATAGTAATGACAAAGACTTTTATAATAGTAATGACAAAGACTTTTATAATGATAATAGTAATGACAAAGACTTTTATAATAGTAATAGTAATGACACAGACTTTTATAATAGTAATAGTAATGACAAAGACTTTTATAATGATAATAGTCATGACAAAGACTTAATAATGATAATAGTAATGACACAGACTTTTATAATGATAATAGTAATGACAAAGACTTTTATAATGATAATAGTAATGACAAAGACTTTTATAATGATAATAGTAATTTTATAATAGACACAGACTTTTATAATAGTAATAGTAATGACAAAGACTTTATAATAGATAATAGTAATGACAAAGACTTTTATAATGATAATAGTAATGACAAAGACTTTTATAATAGTAATAGTAATGACAAAGACTTTATAATAGTAATAGTAATGACACA
>JAXRKP010001982.1:0-78517 GCA_037039925.1 Doris montereyensis | reverse complement strand
TCGCTCTTTATCGCAATCTATCGCTCTTTATCGCTCTTTATCGCTCTTTATCGCAGCCTATCGCTCTTTATCGTCTTTATCGCAGCCTATCGCTCTTTATCGTCTTTATCGCCTTTTATCGCTCTCTATCGCCCTTTATCTCTCTCTATCGCTCTTTATCGCTCTTTATCGCTTTTTATAGCAGCCTAGCGCTCCTTATCGCTCTTTATCGCTCTTTATCGATCTTTATCGCTCTTTATCGTCTTCATCGCCTTTTATCGCTCTCTATCGCCCTTTATCGCTCTTTATCGCCCTTTATAGCTCTTTATTGCTCTTTATCGCTTTTTATCGTTTTTTATCGCAGGCTAGCGCCTTTTATCGTTTGTTATCGTTTTTTATCGCTCTTTATCGCTCTTTATCGCAGCCCATCGCTCTTTATCGCTCTTTATCGCTCTCTATCGCTTGTTATCGCTCTCTATCGCTCGGTATCACTCTTTATCGCGCTTTATCGCTCTTAATCGCTCTTTATTGCTCTTTATCGCTGTTTATCACCTTTATCGCCTTTTGTCGCCTTTTATCGCTCTCTATCTCCCCCTTATCGCTCTTTATCGCTCTTTATTGCTCTTTATTGCTCTGTATAGCTCTTTATCGCTCTTTCTCGCTCTTTCTCGCTCTTCATCGCTGTTTATCGCACGTTATTGCTCTTCATCGCACTTTATCGCTCTTTATCGCTCTTTATCGCAGCCTATCGCACTTTATCGCTCTTTATCGCAGCTTATCGCTCTTTATCGCTCTTTATCGTTTTTTATCGCAGGCTAGCGCCTTTATCGTTTTTATCGTTTTTTATCGTTTTTTATCGCTATTTATCGCTCTTTATCGCTCTTTATCGCTCTTTATCGCTCTTTATCGCTCTTTATCGCTCTTTATCGTCTTTATCGCCTTTTATCGCTCTCTATCGCCCTTTATCGCTCTTTATCGCTCTTTATCACTCTTTATCGCGCTTTATCGCTCTTTATCGCTCTTTGACACTCTTTTTATCGCCTTTTATCGCCTTTTATCGCTCTCTATCGCCCTTTATCGCTCTTTATCGTTCTTTATCGCAGCCTATCGCTGTTTATCGCTCTTTATCGCTCTTTATCGCTCTTTATCGCTCTTTATCGCAGTCCATCGCTCTTTATCGCGCTTTATCGCTCTTTATCGCTCTTTATCGCTCTTTATCGCTCTTTATTGCTCTTTATCGCTCTTTATCACCTTTTATCGCCTTTTATCGCCTTTTATCGCTCTCTATCGCCCTTTATCGCTCTTTATCGTCTTCATCGCCTTTTATCGCTCTCTATCGCCCTTTATCGCTCGTTATCGCTCTTTATCGCCCTTTATAGCTCTTTATTGCTCTTTATCGCTCTTTATCGTTTTTTATCGCAGGCTAGCGCCTTTTATAATTTTTTATCGTTTTTTATCGCTCTTTATCGCCCTTTATCGCTCTTCATCACTGTTTATCGCTCTTTATCGCTCTTTATCGCTCTTTATCGCATTCTATCGCTCTTTATCGCTCTTTATCGCTCTTTATCGCTCTTTATCGCTCTTTATCGCAGTCTATCGCTCTTTATCGCAGTCTATCGCTCTTTATCGCTTTTTATCGCTCTTTATCGCTCTTTATCGCAGCCCATCGCTCTTTATCGCTCTCTATCGCTTGTTATCGCTCTCTATCGCTCGTTATCCTCTTTATCGCGTTTTATCGCTCTTAATCGCTCTTTATTGCTCTTTGTCGCTGTTTATCACCTTTTATCGCCTTTCATCGCGTTTTATCGCTCTCTATCGCACTTTATCGCTCTTTATCGCTCTGTATTTCTCTTTATCGCTCTGTATCGCTCTGTATCGCTCTTTCTCGCTCTTTCTCGCTCTTTCTCGCTGTTTATCGCACTTTATTGCTCTTTATCGCTCTTTATCGCTCTTTATCGCTCTTTATCGCTCTTTATCGAAGCCTATCGCTCTTTATCGCTCTTTATCGCAGCTTATCGCTCTTTATCGCTCTTTATTGCAGCCTATCGCTCTTTATCGGTCTTTATCGTCTTTATCGCCTTTTATCGCTCTCTATCGCCCTTTATCGCTCTCTATCGCCCTTTATCGCTCTCTATCCCTCTTTATCGTGCTTTATCGCGCTTTATCGCTCTTTATTACTCTTTATCACTCTTTATCGCTCTTTATCGCGTTTTATAGCCTTTTATCGCCTTTTATCACTCTCTATCGCCCTTTATCGCTCTTTCTCGCTCTTTCTCGCTCTTTATCGCTCTTTATCGCTCTTAATAGCTCTTTATCGCTCTTTATCGCTCTTTATCGCTTTTTATAGCCGCCTAGCGCTCCTTATCGCCCTTTATCGCTCTTTATCGATCTTTATCGCCTTTCATCGCTCTCTGTTGCCCTTTCTCGCTCTTTCTCGCTCTTTCTCGCTCTTTCTCGCTCTTAATAGCTCTCTATCGCTCTTTATCGTTCTTTATCGCTCTTTATAGCAGCCTATCGCGCCTTATTGCTCTTTATCGCTCTTTATCGATCTTTATCGCTCTTTATCGTCTTCATCGCTCTCTATCACCCTTTATCGCTCTTTATCGTCTTTATCGCCTTTTATCGCTCTCTATCGCCCTTTATCGCTCTCTATCGCTCGTGATTGCTCTTTATCGCTCTTTATCGCGCTTTATCGCGCTTTATCGCTCTTTATCGCTCTTTATCGCTCTTTATCGCTCTTTATCGCCTTTTATTGCCTTTTATCGCTCTTTATCGTTATTTATCGCAGCCTATCGCTCTTTGTCGCTCTTTATCGTTCTTTATCGCTCTTTCTCGCTCTTTATCGCCCTTTCTCGCTCTTTCTCGCTCTTTCTCGCTCTTTATCGCTCTTAATCGCTCTTGATCGCTCTTTATCGCTCTGTATCGCTCTTTATCGCTCTTTATCGCTGCCTATCGCTCTTCATCGCTGCCTATCGCTCTTCATCGCTGCCTATCGCTCTTTATCGCTGCCTATCGCTCTTTACTGCTGCCTGTCACTCTTTATCGCAGCATATCGCTCTTTATCGCAGCCTATCGCTTTTTATCGCAACTTACTGCTCTTTATCGCAGCCTATCGCTCTTTATCGCTGCCTATCGCTCTTGATCGCTGCCTATCGCTGTTCATCGCTGCATATCGCTCTTTATCGCTGCCTATCGCTCTTTACTGCTGCCTGTCACTCTTTATCGCAGCCTATCGCTCTTTATCGCTGCCTATCGCTCTATATCGCTGCCTATCGCTCTTCATCGCTGCCTATCGCTCTTTATCGCTGCCTATCGCTCTTTACTGCTACCTGTCACTCTTTATCGCAGCCTATCGCTCTTTATCGCTGCCTATCGCTCTTTACTGCTACCTGTCACTCTTTATCGCAGCCTATCGCTCTTTATCGCAGCCTATCGCTTTTTATCGCAGCTTACCGCTCTTTATCGCAGCCTATCTCTCTTTATCGCTGCCTATCGCTCTTTATCGCTGCCTATCGCTCTTCATCGCTGCCTATCGCTCTTTATCGTTGCCTATCGCTCTTTACTGCTGCCTGTCACTCTTTATCGCAGCGTATCGCTCTTTATCACAGCCTATCGCTTTTTATCGCAGCTTACCGCTCTTTATCGCAGCCTATCGCTCTTTATCGCAGCCTATCGCTGCATATCTCAGCATATCGCAGCCTATCGCAGCTTATCACAGCCTATCGCAGCCTATTGCAACATAATGCATTTTTACCCCTCTTTATCGCAGCCTATCGCTCTTTATCACTCTTTATCGCAGCCTATCGCTCTTTATCGCTCTTTATCGCAGCCTATCGCTCTTTATCGCAGCCTATCGCAGTCTCTCGCAGCCTTTCGCAGCCTATCGCTCTTTATCGCTCTTTATCGCTCTTTATCGCTCTTTATCGCAGCCTATTGCAGCCTATCGCTCCCTATCACAGCCTGTGGCTTCCTATCGCAGCCTATTGCAGCCTACTGCTCCCTATCGCAGCCTATTGCAGCCTACTGCTCCCTATTGCAGCCTATCGCAGCCTATCGGAGCCTATCTCAGCCTATCACAGCCTATCGCAGCCTATCGCAGCCTATCGCAGCCTATTGCAGCCTATCGCTCTTTATAGCAGCCTGTCGCTCTTTATCGCAGCCTATCGCTCCTTATCGCAGCCTATCGCTCTTTATCGCAGCTTATCGCTCTTTATCGCACTTTATTGTACTTTATCGCACTTTATCGCACTTTATCGCACTTTATCGCTCTTTATCGCTCTTTATCGCTGCCTATCGCAACCTATCGCAGCCTATCGCAGCCTATCGCTGCCTATCGCTTTAGACCGCCTTAGACCGGTGCCTACCGCCCTAGACCGCTTTCAACCGCTTCGAACCGTTTCGAACCGTTTCGAACCGTTTCGAACCGTTTCAAACCGCTTATACCCCTTCTAACCCCTTCGAACCCCTTCTAACCCCTTCTAACCCCTTTCTAACCCCTAATCCATTCTTATCGCTTTTAACCGCTTGTAACGGCTTGTAACCGCTTGTAACCGCTTCTAACCGCTTCTAACCGCCCCTAAACCGCTTCCTACCGCTTTTATACAACTTCCTAATGTTCCCTACAGCTTCCATCCGCTTTTAACCCCATTAAACCCCATTAAACCCCATTGAACCCCATTGAACCCCATTGAACCCCAGTGAACCCCATTGAAACCCATTGAACCCCATTGAACCCCATTGAACTCATTAAACCCCATTAAACCCCATTCAGCCCAATACACCCAATTAAACCCCATTGAACCCCATTGAACCCCGTTGAACCCCATTGAACCTATTGAACCCAATTAAACCCCATTGAACCCCAATGAACCCCATTGAACCCCATTGAATCCAAATAAACCCCATTGACCCCAATTGAACTCCATTGAACCCCATTGAACCCCATTGAACCCATTGAACCCCATTGAACCCCATTGAACCCCATTGAACCCCATTGAACCCCATTGAACCCCTTTGAACCCCTTTGAACCCCTCTGAACCTTTTTGAACCCCTTTGAACCCCTTTGAACCCCTTTGAACCCCTTTGAACCCCTTGGAATCCCTTTGAACCCCTTTGCACCCCTTTAAACCCGTCTTAACCTGTCTTAATCCGTCTTAATCCATCTTGATCGCTCTTAATCGCTCTTAATCCCTCTTAATCCTTCTGAATCCCTCTGAAAAACTTCTTAATCCCTCTTAATCTCTCTTAATCCCTCTTAATCGCTCTGAATCGCTCTTAATCGCTCTTAATCGCTTTTCAGCGCTGCCTATCGCTCCCTATAGTTCCTTATCGCTCCCAACCGCTGCCTATCGCTGCCTATCGCTCTAGACCGCCTTAGACCGCTGCCTACCGCCCTAGACCGCTTTCAACCGCTTCGAACCGTTTCGAACCGTTTCGAACCGTTTTGAACCGTTTCGAACCGCTTCTAACTCCTTCTAAACCCTTCTAACCCCTTCTAATCCATTCTTGCCGCTTTTAACCGCTTGTAACAGCTTTTAACCGCTTGTAACCGCTTGTAACCGCTTGTAATCGCTTCGAAACCCTTGAACCCCTTTGAACCCCTTTGAACCCCTTTGAACTCATTTGAACCACTTTGAAGCCCTTTCATTTTTGAACCCCTTTGAACCCCTTTGAACCCCTTTGAACCCCTTTGAACCCTTTTACCCCTTTGCACCCTTGAAACCCTTTGAAACCCTTTTGAACCCCTTTAAACCCCATTTGAACCCTTTCGAACCCCTTCGAACCCTTCGAACACCTTCGAACCCCTTCGAACCCCCTTTCAACACCCTTCAACCCCTTTCAACCCCTTTCAACCGCTTCTAACAACTTGTAACAGCTTTTAACCGCTTGTAACCGCTTGTAACCACTTGTAACCGCTTCGAACTTTTTGAACCCCTTTGAACCCCTTTGAACCACTTTGAACCTCTTTGAACCCCTTTGAACCCCTTTGAACCCTTTGAACCCCTTTGAACCCCTTTGAACCCCTTCAAATCCTTCGAACCCCTTTTGAACCCCTTTGATCCCCTTTTTGATCCCCTTTGAATCTCTTTGAACGCCTTGGAACCCCTTGGAACCCCTTGGAACCCCTTGGAACCCCTTGGAACCGCTTTATCGTAGGCTATCGCTCTTTATCGCAGCTTGCCGCTCTTTATCGCAGCCTATCGCTCTTTATCGCAGCCTATCGCTCTTTATCGCAGCCTATCACAGCCTATCGCTCTTTATCGCAGCCTATCGCTCTTTATTGCAGCCTATCGTAGCCTATCGCCACCTATCGCAGCCCATCGCAGCATATCGCTCGTTATCGCTCTTTATCGCTCTTTATCGCTCTTTATCGCGTTTTATCGCTCTTTCTCGCTCTTTATCGCCTTTTATCGCTCTTTATCGCCCTTTATCGCTCTTTAGCGCAGCCTATCGCAGCCTATCGCTCTTTAGCGTTCTTTATCGCTCTTTATCGCACTTTATCGCTCTTTATCGTTCTTTATCGCTCTTTTTATCGCTCTTTATATCTCTTTATCGCTCTTTATCGCTCTTTATAGCACGCTATCGCTCTTTATCGCTCTTTATCGCTCTTTATCGCTCTTTATCGCTCTTTATCGCTCTTTATCGCTCTTTATCGCTCTTTATCGCTCTTTATCGCTCTTTATCGCAACTTTATCGCAACCTATCGCAACCTATCGCAGCCTATCGCAGCCTATCGTAGCCTATCGCAGCCTATCTCTTCCTATCGCTGCCTATAACTCTCGATCGCTCTCAATCGCTCTCAATCGCTCACAATTGCTCTCAATCGCTCACAATCGCTCTCAATCGCTCTCAATCGCTCTCAATCGCTCTCAATCGCTCTTAATCGCTCTTAATCCCGTCTCAATGGCTCTTAATCCGTCTTAATCCGTTTTAATCGCTCTTAAACCGTTTTAATCGCTCTTAATCCCTCTTAATTGCTCTTAATCCGTCTTAATCGCTCTCAATCCGTCTTAATCGCTCTTGATCCGTCTTAATCGCTCTTAATCGATCTTAAACCGTCTTATTCGCTATTAATCCGTCTTAATCGTTCTTAATCCGTCTTAATCGTTCTTAAGCCGCCTTATTCGCTCTTAATCCGTCTTAATCGGTCTTAATCCGTCTTAATCGCTCTTAATCCGTCCGATAGGCTGCGATAGGGTGCGATAGGCGTCGATTGGGTGCGATAGGCTGCAATAGGCTGCCATAGGCTGCGATACGCTGCAATAGGTTGTGATAGGTTGCGATAGGTTGCGATAGGCTGCGATAGGTTGCGATAGGCTGCGATAGGCTGCGATAAGCTGCGATAGGCTGCGAAAGGCTGCGATAAAGAGCGATAAAGAGCGATAAAGAGCGATAAAGAGAGATAAAGAGCGATAAAGAGCGATAAAGAGCGATAGGCTGCAATAGACTGTGATAGACAGTGGTAGGCTGCGGTAGGCTGCGGTAGGCTGCGATAAAGAGCGATCAAGAACGATAAAGAGCGATAAAGAGCGATAAAGTGCGATAAAGAGCGATAGGCTCCGATAAAGAGCGATAGGCTGCGATAAAGAGCGATAAAGAGCGATAGGCTGCGATAAAGAGCGATGAAGAGCGATAGGCTGCGATAAAGAGCGATAGGCTGCGATAGGCTGCGATAGGCTGCGATAGGGAGCGATAGGGAGCGATAGGCTGCGATAGGCTTCGATAGGGAGTGATAGGGAGCGATAGGCTGCGATAAAGAGCGATAGGCTGCGATAAGGAGCGATAAAGAGCGATAGGCTGCGATAGGCTGCGATAAAGAGCGATAAAGAGCGATAAAGAGCAATAGAGAGCGATAAAGAGCGATAAAGAGTGATAAAGAGCGATAAAGAACGATAAAGAGCGATAAAGAGCGATTAAGAGCGATAAAGAGCGATAAAGAGCGATAAAGAGCAATAAACAGCGATAGGCTGCGATAGACTTCGATAGCTGCGATAGCCTGCGATAGGCTGCGATAAAGAGCGATAAAGTCCATAAAGAGCGATAGGCTGCGATAAAGAGCGATAGACTGCGATAAAGAGCGATATGCTGCTAATAAAGAGCGATAGGCCGCGATAGGCTGCGATAGGCTGCGATAGGCTGTGATAGGCTGCGATAGGCTGCGATAGCCTGCGATAGGCTGCAATAGGGTGCGATAGGCTGCGATATGCTGCGATAATAGGCTGCGAGAAAGAGTGATAGACTGCGATAAAGAGCGATATGCTGCTAATAAAGAGCGATAGGCCGCGATAGGCTGCGATAGGCTGCGATAGGCTATGATAGGCTGCAATAGGCTGCGATAGCCTGCAATAGGCTGCAATAGGGTGCGATAGGCTGCGATATGCTGCGATAGGCTGCGATAGGCTGCGAGAAAGAGTGATAGGCAGCGATAAAGAACGATAAAGAGCGATAGGCTGCCATAAAGAGCGATACGCAGCGATAAAGAGCGATAGGCTGCGATAAAGAACGATAGGCTGCTAATAAAGAGCGATAGGCTGCGATAGGCTATGATAGGCTGCGATAGGCTGTGACAGGCTGCGATAAGCTGTGATAGGCTGCGATAGGGAACGATAGGTAGCGATAGGCTGCGATAGGCTGCGATAGGGAGCGATAAAGAGCGATAGCCTGCGATAAAGAGCGATAGGCTGCGATAAAGAGCGATAAAGAGCGATAGGCTGCGATAAACAGCGATAAAGAGTGATAGGCTGCGATAAAGAGCGATAGGCTGCGATAAAGAGCGAGAGGCAGCGATAGGCAGCCATAGGCAGCGATATGAGGCCATAGGCAGCGATAGGCAGCCATAGGCAGCGATAAAGAGCGATAGGGAGCGATTATGAGCCATAGGCAGCGATAAAGAGGGATGGGCAGCGATAAAGAGGGATGGGCAGCGATAAAGAGGGATGGGCAGGGATGGGGAGGGATGGGGAGGTATTAGAGCGGTTAGAAGCGGTAGGAAACTCTAGAAAGCTGTAAAAAGCGGTAAGGAGCGGTTAAAGGCGGTAAAGAGCGGTTAAAAGCGGTTAAAAACATATGGAAGCAGTAGGAAACTGTAGGAAGCTGTATGAAAGCGGTAGGAAGCATTAGGAAGCGGTAAAAAGCTGTATGTAGAAAGCGGTAAAGAGCGGTTAAAAGCGGATAAAAATGGATGGAAGCTGTAGGAAGCTGTATAAAAGCGGTAGGAAACTGTAGGAAGCTGTATAAAAGCGGTAGGAAGCGGTTTAAAAGCAGTTGGAAGCGGTTAGAAACGGTTAGAAGCGGTTACAAGCGATTACAAGCGGTTAAAAGCGGTAAGATTGGATTAGAAGGGGTTAGAAGGGGTAGAAAAGGGTGAGGAGGGGTTAAAAGTGGTTAAAGGGGTTATAATCGGTTCGAAACGGTTCGAAACGGTTCGAAACGGTTCGATACGGTTCGAAACGGTTCGAAGCGGTTCGAAGCGGTTGAAACCGTTCTACGGCGGTCTAGAGCGATATGCAGCGATAGGTACCGATAGGTAGCGATAGGGAGCCATAGGCAGCCATAGGCAGCCATAAGCAGCCGTAGGCAGCAATAGGCAGCCATAGGCTGCGATAGGCTGCGATAGGGTACGATAGGGTGTGATAGGGTGCGATAGGGTGCGATATGGTGCGATAGGGTGCGATAGGCGTCGATAGGGTGTGATAGGCTGCGATAGGCTGCGATAGGTTGCGATAGCTTGCGATAGGTTGCGATAGGCTGCGATAGGCTGCAATAGGCTGCGATAGGCTGCGATAGGTTGCGATAGGCTCCGATAGGCTGCAATAGGCTGCGATAAGCTGCGAAAGGCTGCGATAAAAGGCGATAAAGAGCGATAAAGAGCGATAAAGAACGATAAAGAGCGATAAAGAGCAATAAAGAGCGATAGGCTGCGATAGGCTGCAGTAGGCTGTGATAGGCTGCGGTAGGCTGCGGTAGGCTGCGATAAAGAGTTATAAAGAACGATAAAGAGCGATAAAGAGCGATATAGAGCGATAGGCTCCGATAAAGAGCGATAAGCAGCAATAAAGAGCGATAAAGAGCAATAGGTTGCGATAAAGAGCGATAAAAAGCGATAGGCCGCGATAAAGAGCGATAGGCTGCGATAGGCTGCGATAAGCAGCGATAGGAGCGATAGGGAGCGATAGGCTGCGATAGGCTACGATAGGGAGCGATAGGGAGCGATAGGCTGCGATAAAGAGCGATAGGCTGCGATAGGCTGCGATAGGCTGCTATAGGCTGCGATAGGCTGCGATAAAGAGCGATAAAGACCGATAAAGAGCGATAAAGACCGATAAAGAGCGATAAAAGCGATAAAGAGCGATAAAGAGCGATAAAGAGCGATAGGCTGTGATAGACTTTGATAGGCTGCGATAGGCTGCGATAAAGAGCGATAAAGAGCGATAAAGAGCATAAAGAGCGATAGGCTGCGATAAAGAATGCTAGGCTGCGATAAAGAGCGATAGGCTGCTAATAAAGAGCGATAGGCTGCGATAGGCTGCGATAGCCTGCGATAGGCTGTAATAGGCTGCAATAGACTGCGATAGCCTGTGATAGGCTGCGATAGGCTGCGATAGGCTGCGATAGGGAGCGATAGGGAGCGATAGCCTGCGATAAAGAGCGATGGGCAGCGATAAAGAGCGATAAAGAGCGATAGGCTGTGATAAATAGCGATACAGAGTGATAGGCTGCGATAAAGAGCGATAAAGAGCGATAGGCTGCGATCAAGAGCGATAGGCTGCTAATAAAGAGCGATAGGCTGCGATAGGCTGTGATAGGCTGCGATAGGCTGTGATAGGCTGCAATAGGCTGCGATAGGCTGCGATAGGCTGCGATAGGGAGCGATAGGGAGCGATAGGCTGCGATAGGCTGTGATAGGGAGCGATAAGGAGCCATAGGCTGCGATAAAGAGCGATAGTCTGCGATAAAGAGCGGTAAAGAGCGATAAAGAGCGATAGGCTGGCATAAAGAGCGATAGGCTGCGATAAAGAGTGATAGGCTGCGATAAAGAGCGATAGGCTGCGATAAAGAGCGATAGGCAGCGATAGGCAGCCATAGGCAGCGATATGCAGCCATAGGCAGCGATAGGCAGCCATAGGCAGCGATAAAGAGCCATAGGCAGCGATAAAGAGGGATGGGCAGCGATAAAGAGCGGTAGGCTGCGATAAATAGCGATAGGCTGCGATAAAGAGTCATAGGCAGCGATAAAGAGCGATAGGCACCGATAAAGAGCGATAGGCAGCGATAAAGAGGATGGGCAGCGATAAAGAGCGAAGGCAGCGATGAAGAGCGATAGGCTGCGACAGGCTGTGATAGGCTATGATAGGCTGCGATAAGCTGTGATAGGCTGTGATAGGCTGTGATAGGCTGTGATAGGCTGCGATAGGCAGGCAGCCATAGGCAGCGTGATAAAGAGCCACAGGCAGCGCAATAAAGAGTCCTAGCCAGCGATAAAGAGCCATAGGCAGCGATAAAGAGCCATAGGCAGCGATAAAGAGCCACAGGCAACCATAAAGAGCCTCAGGCAGCGATAAAGAGCCATAGGCAGAATTAGGCAGCGATAGGCAGCCATAGGCAGCGATAAACAGCGATAGGCAGCCATATGCAGCGATAGGCAGCCATAGGCAGTGACAGGCAGCCATAGGCAGCGATAAACAGCGATAGAGCAGCCATAAGCAGCGATAGGCAGCCATAGGCAGCGATAAAGAGCAATATCGCTGCCCATCCCTCTTTGTCGCTGCCCATCCCTCTTTATCGCAGCCTATGGCTCTTTAAACGCTGCCCATCTCTCTTTATCGCTGCCCATCCCTCTTTATCGCTGCCTATGGCTCTTTATCGCTGCCTATCGCTCTTTATCGTTGCCTATGGCTCTTTATCGCTGCTTATGGCTCTTTATCGCTGCCTATGGCTGATAGAGAGCGCTAAAGATGGCTGCCTATCACTGCGTATCGCTGATAAAGGCTGTAAATAGCGCTGCCTATAGCTGCCTATCACTGCCTATCGCTCTTTATCGTTTGCCTATCGCTCGATAGGCGCAGCCTATCGCTCTCTATCGCAGCCTATCGCTCTTTATCGCAACCTATCGCTCTTTATTGCTCTTTGTCGCAGCCTATCGCTCTTTATCAAAGCCTATCGCTCCCTATCGCGATAAAGCAGCCTATCGCAGCCTATCGCAGATAAAGAGCGATAGACTGCGATAGGCTGGGATAGGCTGCGATAGGCTGCAATAGACTGCCATAGGCTGCGTTAGGCTGTGATAGGCTGCGATAGGCTGCGATAAAGAGCGATAAACAGCCATAAACAGCGATAAAGAGCGATAAAGAGCGATAAAGAGAGATCAAAAGCGATAAAGAAAGATAGGCTCAGATAAAGAGCGATAAAGAGCGATAAAGAGCGATAGGCTGTGATAGGGCTGCGATAGGCTGCGATAGGCTGCGATAGGCTGCGATAGGCTGCGTTAGGGTGCGTTAAGCTGCGGTAGGCTGCGATAGGCTGCGACAAAGAGCGATAAAGAAAGAAAAAGAGCGATAAAGAGCGATAAAGAGCGATAAAAAGCGGTAAAGAGCGATAAAGAGCGATAGGTTCCGATAAAAAGCGATAAAGAGCGAAAAAAAGAGCGATAAAGAGCGATAGGCAGCGATAAACAGCGATAAACAGCGATAAAGAGCGATAAAGAGCGATAAAGAGAGATAAAAGCGATAAAGAGCGATAGGCTCCGATAAAGAGCGATAAAGAGCGAAAAAGAGCAATAAAGAGCGATAGGCTGCGAAAAAGAGCGATAAAGAGGATAGGCTGCGATAAAGAGCGATAGGCTGTGATAAAGAGCGGTAGGCTGCGATAAAAAGAACGATAGGCTGCGATAAAGAGCGGTAGGCTGCGATAAAGGGCGATAGGCTGCGATGAAGAGTGATAGGCAGCGATAAAGAGCGATAGGCTGCGATAAAGAGCGATAGGAGCGATAAAGAACGATAGGCAGCGAAAAAAAACGATAGGCAGCGATAAAGAGCGATAGGCAGCGATGAAAGAGCGATAGGCTGCGATAGGCTGTGATAGGCTATGATAGGCTGCGATAAGCTGTGATAGGCTGTGATAGGCTGTGATAGGCTGTGATAGGCTGTGATAGGCTGCGATAGGCAGTCAGCCATAGGCAGCGTGATAAAGAGCCACAGGCAGCGCAATAAAGAGTCCTAGCAGAGCGATAAAGAGCCATAGGCAGCGATAAACAGCCATAGGCAGCGATAAAGAGCCACAGGCAACCATAAAGAGCCACAGGCAGCGATAAAGAGCCATAGGCAGAATTAGACAGCCATAGGCAGCCATAGCCAGCGATAAACAGCGATAGGCAGCCATATGCAGCGATAGGCAGCCATAGGCAGTGACAGGCAGCCATAGGCAGCGATAGGCAGCGATAGGCAGCCATAAGCAGCCATAGCCAGCCATAGGCAGCGATAAAGAGCAATATCGCTGCCCATCCCTCTTTATCGCTGCCCATCCTCTTTATCGCAGCCTATGGCTCTTTATCGCTGCCCATCCCTCTTTATCGCTGCCCATCCCTCTTTATCGCTGCCTATTGCTCTTTATCGCTGCCTATCGCTCTTTATCGTCGCCTATGGCTCTTTATCGCTGCATATGGCTCTTTATCGCTGCCTATGGCGCCTATCGCTGCTTATGGCTGCCTATCACTGCGTATCGTTGCCTATGGCTGCCTGTCGCTGCCTATAGCTGCCTATCACTGCCTATCGCTCTTTATCGCAGCCTATCGCTCTTTATCGCAGCCTATGGCTCTTTATCGCAGCCTATCGCTCTTTATCGCAACTTATCGCTCTTTATTGCTCTTTGTCGCAGCCTATCGCTCTTTATCGCAGCCTATCGCTCCCTATCGGTCCCTATCGCAGCCTATTGCAAGATCGCAGCCTATCGCAGATAGAGCGATAGACTGCGAGAGAGCTGGGATAGGCTGCGATAGGCTGCAATAGAGAGCCGTAGGCTGCGTTAGGCTGTGATAGGCTGCGATAGGCTGCGATAAAGAGCGATAAACAATGATAAACAGCGATAAAGAGCGATAAAGAGCGATAAAGAGAGATCAAAAGCGATAAAGAGCGATAGGCTCCGATAAAGAGCGACAAAGAGCGATAGGCTGTGATAGACTGCGATAGGCTGCGATAGGCTGCGATAGGCTGCGATAGACTGCGTTAGGGTGCGGTAAGCTGCGGTAGGCTGAGATAGGCTGCGACAAAGAGCGATAAAGAAAGAAAAAGAGCGATAAAGAGCGATAAAGAGCGATAAAAAGCGGTAAAGAGCGATAAAGAGCGATAGGCTCCGATAAAAAGCGATAAAGAGCGAAAAAGAGCGATAAAGAGCGATAGGGTGCGAAAAGAGCGATAAAGAGCGATAGGCTGCGATAAAGAGCGATAGGCTGCGATAAAGAGCGGTAGGCTGCGATCAAGAGCGATAGGCAGCGATATAGAACGATAAGCTGCGATAAAGAGCGATAGGCAGCGATAAACAGCGATAAACAGCGATAAAGAGCGATAAAGAGCGATAAAGAGCGATAAAGAGAGATAAAAAGCGATCAAGAGCGATAGGCTCCGATAAAGAGCGATAAAGAGCGAAAAAGAGCGATAAAGAGCGATAGGCTGCGAAAAAGAGCGATAAGGAGGGATAGGCTGCGATAAAGAGCGATAGGCTGTGATAAAGAGCGGTAGGCTGCGATAAAAAGAGCGATAGGCTGCGATAAAGAGCGGTAGGCTGCGATAAAGGGCGATAGGAGCGATAAAGAACGATAGCAGCGAAAAATGATAGGCAGCGATAAAGAGCGATAGGCAGCGATGAAGAGCGATAGGCTGTGATAGGCTGTGATAGGCTGCGATAAGCTATGATAGGCTGTGATAGGCTGTGATAGGCTTTGATAGGCTGTGATAGGCTACGATATGCTGCGATAGGCTGCAATAGCCTGTGATAGGCTGTGATAGGCTGTGATAGGCTGTGATAGGTTGCGATAGGCAGGCAGCCATAGGCAGCGCGATAAAGAGCCATAGGCAGCGCAATAAAGAGCCCTAGGCAGCGATAAAGAGCCATAGGCAGCGATAAACAGCCATAGGCAGCGATAAAGAGCCATAGGCAGCCATAAAGAGCCACAGGCAACGATAAAGAGCCATAGGCAGAATTAGGCAGCCATAGGCAGCCATATGCAGCGATAGACAGCGATAGGCAGCCATATGCAGCGATAGACAGCCATAGGCAGCGACAGGCAGTCATAGGCAGCGATAGACAACGATAGGCAGCCATAAGCAGTGACAGGCAGCCATAGGCAGCGATAAAGAGCGATATCGCTGCCTGATCCTCTTTATCGCTCGCCCATCCCTCTTTATCGCTGCCCATCCCTCTTTATCGCTGCCCATCCCTCTTTATCGCTGCCCATCCCTCTTTTATCGCTGCCTATCGCTCTTTATCGTTGCCTATGGCTCTTTATCGCTGCTTATGGCTCTTTATCGCTGCCTATGGCTGCCTATCGCTTCTTATGGCTGCCTATCACTGCCTATCGCTGCCTATGGCTGTCTGTCGCTGCCTATCGCTGTCTATCGCTGCCTATCACTCTTTATCGCAGCCTATCGCTCTTTATCGCAGCCTATCGCTCTTTATCGCAGCCTATCGCTCCTTATCGCAGTCTATCGCAGTCTATCGCTCTTTATCGCTCTTTATCGCAGCCTATCGCTCTTTTATCGCAGCCTATCGCTCCCTATCACTCCCTATCGCAGCCTATCGCAGCCTATCGTAGCATATCGCAGCCTATCGCAGCCTATCACAGCCTTTTTGCAGCCTATCGCAGCCTATCGCTCTTTATTAGCAGTCTATCGCTCTTTATCGCAGCCTATCGCTCTTTATGCTCTTTATCGCTCTTTATTGCTCTTTATCGCAGTCTATCGCAGCCTATCGCTGCCTAGCGCAGCCTATCGAAGTCTAGCGCAGCCTATCGCTCTTTATCGCTCTTTATCGCTCTTTATCGCTTTTTATTGTTCTTTATCGTTCTTTATCGCTCCTTATCGCTGTTTATCGCTCCTTGTTGCTCTTTATTGCTCTTTATCGCTCTTTTATCGCTCTTTATCGCTCTTTATCGCAGTCCATTATCGCTCTTTATCGCAGCCTATCGCTCCTTATCGCAGTCTCCCCCTCTTTATCGCTCTTTATCGCAGCCTATCGCTCTTTATCGCAGCCTATCGCTCCCTATCGCTCCCTATCGCAGCCTTATCGCAGCCTATCGCTCTGCCTATCGCAGCCTATCCCAGCCTATCACAGCCTTTTGCAGCCTTTCGCAGCCTATCGCAGCCTATCGCTCCTTATTAGCAGCCTATCGTTCTTTATCGCAGCCTATCGCTCTTTATCGCTCTTTATCGCAGCTTAACGCTCTTTATCGCTCTTTATCGCAGCCTATCGCTCTTTATCGCTTTTATCGCAGCCTATCGCAGCCTATCACAGCCTATAACAGCCTTATCGCAGCCTATCGCAGCCTATCGCTCTTTATTAGCAGCCTATCGCTCTTTATCGCATCCTATCGCTCTTTATGCTCATTATCGCTCCTATTGCTCTTTATCGCAGTCTATCGCAGCCTATCGCAGCCTAGCGCAGCCTATCGAAGTCTATCGCAGCCTATCGCTCTTTATCGCTCTTTATCACTCTTTATCGCTTTTTATTGTTCTTTATCGTTCTTTATCGCTCTTTATCGCTGTTTATCGCTCCTTATTGCTTTTATCGCTCGTTATCGCTCTTTTATTGCTCTTTATCGCTCTTTATCGCTCTTCATCGCTCTTTATCGCTCTTTATCACTCTTTATTGCTCTTTATAGCTCTTTAACGCTCTTATCGCTCTTTATCGCTCTGTATCGCTCTTTTATCGCAGCCTATCGCTCTTTATCGAAGCCTATCGCTCTTTATCGCAACCAAACGCTCTTTATCGCTCTTTATCGCAGCCTATTGCAGCCTATCGCTTTTATCGGAACCTATCGCTCTTTATCGCTCTTTATTGCTTTTTATCGCTTTTTATCGCTCTTTGTCGCTCTTTATCACAGCCTATCGCAGCCTACCGCAGCCTATCGCAGCCTATCACAGCCTATCGCAGCCTATCGCTTTTTATCGCAGCCTTATCGCTCTTTATCGCTGTTTGTCGCTCTGTATCGCTCTTTATCGTTTTTTATCGCTCTTTATAGCTCTTTATCGCTTTTATCGCTCTTTAACGCTCTTTTATCGCTCTTTATCGTTCTCTTAATTCTCTTTATGGCTCTTTATGGGTCTTTATCGCTCTTTATCGCTCTTTATCGCTCTTTATCGCTCTTATCGCTCTTTATCGCTCTTTATCGTTTTATCGCTCTTTATCGCTCTTTTTCGCTCATTATCGCAGCCTTCGCAGCCATTCGCAGCCTTTCGCAGCCTATTGCAGCCTATTGCAGCCTATTGCAACCTATCGCAACCTATCGCAACCTATCGCACTTATCGCACCCTATCGCAGCCTATTGCAGCCTATGGCTGCCTATGGCAGCCTATGGCTGCTTATCACTCCCTATCTCCCTATCGCTACCTTTTGGCTCCCCTATCGCAACCTATCGCAGCCTATCGCAACCTACACAACCTATTGAAACCTATCGAACACTTTCGCACTTTATCGCCGCCTATCGCTCCCTATCGCACCCTATCGCTCCCTATCGAACCGTTTCGCACCCTATCGCACGCTATCGCACCCTATCGCACTTATCGCACCCTATCGCAGCCTATCGCACCCTATCGCATCCTATTGCAGCCTATCGCAGCCTATCGCCGTCTATCGCACCTGATGGCACTTATCGCACTTATCGCACCCTATCGCACCCTATCACACCCTATTGCACTTATCGCACCCATCGCTCTATCGCACCCTATCGCAGACTATCGCAGCTTTATCGCAGCCTATCGCAGCCTATGCCTGCCTATGGCTACCCATGGATGCCTTTATGGAGCCTATAGGCTGCCTAAAAGCCAGTCAGCGCGATATCGAGCCCAGGCAGGCGATAAAGAGCCATAGGCAGCGATCGCTGCCTATCGCTGCAGCGATAAAGAGCCATTAGACCGCTTCGAACCGCTTCGAACTGCTTGGAACCGTTTCGAACTGATTCGAACCGTTTCGAACTGCGAAAAGGGGTTATAAGCAGTTCCAAACTGCTTCCGAAACGGTTCGAAACGGTTCGAAACGGTTCGAAACGGTTCGAAGCGGTTCGAAGCGGTTGAAAGCGGTCTAAGGCGGTCTAGAGCGATAGGCAGCGATAGGCAGCGATAGGCAGCGATAGGGAGCGATAGGGAGCCATAGGAGCGATAGGGAGCGATACGCTGTGATAGGTTGCGATAGGCTGCAATAGGCTGCGATATGCTTCAATAGGCTGCGATAGGTTGCGATAGGTTGCGATAGGCTGTGGTAGGCTGTGCAGGCTAGATAGGCTGCGATAAAGAGCGATAAAGAGCGATAAAGAGCGATAAAAAGCGATAAAGAGCGATAAAGAGCGATAGGCTCCGATAAAGAGCGATAGGCTGCGATAAAGAAGGATAAAGAGCAATAAAAGCGATAGGCTGCTATAAAGAGCGATAAAGAGCGATAAAGAGCGACAAAGAGCGATAAACAACTATAAAAAGCGATAAAGACCGATCAAGAGCGATAAAGAGCGATAAAGAGCGATAAAGAGCGATAAAGAGCGATAAAGAGCGATAAAGAGCGATAAAGAGCAATAAAGAGCGATGAAGAGCGATGAAGAGTGATAGAGCGATAGGCTGCGATAGGCTGCAATGGGCTGCGATAGGCTGCGATAGACTGCGATAGGCTGCGATAGGCTGAGGTAGGCTGCGGTAGGCTGCGATAGGCTGCGATGAAGAGGGATAAAGAGCGATAAATGGCAATGAAGAGCGATAAACAGCAATAAAAAGCCATAAAGAGCGATAGGCTTCGATAAAGAGCGATAAAGAGCGATAAAGAGCGATAGGCTGCGATAAAGAGCGATAGGCTGCACCCTAAAGAGCGATAGGCTGCGATAGGCTGCGATAGGCTGCGATAGGCTGCGATAAAGAGCGATAAAGAGTGATAAAGAGCGTTAAAGAGCGATAAAGAGCGATAAAGAGCGATAAAGAGCAATAAAGAGCGATAAAGAGCGATAGAGAGCGATAGAGAGTGATAGAGAGCGATAAAGAGCGATAAAGAGCGATAGGCTGCGATAGACTTCGATAGGCTGCGATAGGCTGCGATAGGTTGCGATAGGCTTCGAGAGGCTGCGATAAAGAGCGATAAAAAGCATAAAGAGCGATAGGCAGCGATAAAGAGCGATAGGCTTCAATAAAGAGCGATAGGTTGCGATAGGCTGCTATAAGCTGCGATAGGCTGCGATAGACTGCGATAGGCTGTGATAAAGAGCGATATTTGGCCATATGATCGGTAGGCTGCGATAAAGAGCGGTAGGCTGCGATAAAGAGCGATAGACTGCGATAAAGAGGATAAAGAGCGATAAATGGCAATGAAGAGCGATAAAGAGCAATAAAAAGCGATAAAGAGCGATAGGCTCCGATAAAGAGCGATAAAGAGCGATAAAGAGCGATAGGCTGCGATAAAAAGCGATAGGCTGCAATAAAGAGCGATAGGCTGCGATAGGCTGCGATAAAGAGCGATAAAGAGCGATAAAGAGCGATAAAGAGCGATAGAGAGCGATAAAGAGCAATAAAGAGCGATAAAAGCGATAAAGAGCGATAAAGAGCGATAGAGAGCGATAGAGAGCGATAGAGAGTGATAGAGAGCGATAAAGAGCGATAAAGAGCGATAGGCTGCGATAGACTTCGATAAGCTGCGATAGGCAGCGATAGGTTGCGATAGGCTGCGAGAGGCTGCGATAAAGAGCGATAAACAGCGATAAAGAGCATAAAGAGCGATAGGCAGCGATAAAGAGCGATAGGCTGCGATAAAGAGCGATAGGCTTTAATAAAGAGCGATAGGTTGCTTAGGCTGCTATAAGCTGCGATAGGCTGCGATAGACTGCGATAGGCTGTGATAAAGAGCGATAGTTGGCCATAAAGAGCGGTAGGCTGCGATAAAGAGCGGTAGGCTGCGATAAAGAGCGATAGGCTGCGATAAAGAGCGATAGGTAACGATAAAGAGCGATAGGCAACGATAAAGAGCGATAGATAGCGATAAAGAACGATAGGCAGCGAAAAAAGCGATAGGGAGCGATAAAGAGCGATTGGCAGCGATGAAGTGCGATATGCTGTGATAGGCTGTGATAGGCTGTGATAAGCTGTGATAGGCTGTGATAGGCTGTGATAGGCTGTGATAGGCTGCGATAGGCTGCGATAGACTGTGATAGGCTGTGATAGGCTATGATAGGCTGTGATAGGCTGTGATAGGATGTGATAGGCAGGCCGCCATAGGCAGCGCGATAAAGAGCCATAGGCAGCGCGATAAAGAGCCATAGGCAGCGATAAAGAGCCAAAGGCAGCGATAAAGAGCCATAGGCAGCGATAAAGAGCCATAGGCAGCAATAAAGAGCCACAGGCAGCGATAAAGAGCCATAGGCAGCGATAGGCAGCCACAGGCAGCCATAGGTAGCGATAGGCAGCCATAGGCAGCGATAAAGAGCAATAGGCAGCGATAAAGAGCCATAGGCAGCAATAAAGAGCGATAGACAGCGATAAAGAGCCATAGGCAGCGATAAAGAGGATGGGCAGCGATAAAGAGGGATAGGCAGCGATAAAGAGCCATAGGCAGCGATAAAGAGGGATGGGCAGCGATAAAGAGGATGGGCAGGATAAGGAGGGATGGGGAGGTATTAGAGCGGTTAGAAGCGGTAGGAAATTCTAGAAAGCTGTAAAAAGCGGTAAGGAGTGGTTAAAAGCGGTAAAGAGCGGTTAAAAGCGGTTAAAAGGATATGGAAGCTGTAGGAAACTGTAGGAAGCTATATGAAACCGGTAGGAAGCGTTAGGAAGCGGTAAAAAAGCTGTACGTAGAAAGCGGTGAAGAGCGGTTAAAAGCGGATAAAAATCGATGGAAGCTGTCGGAAGCTGTATAAAAGCGGTAGGAAACTAGAAGCTGTATAAAAGCGGTAGGAAGCGGTTTAAAAGCGTTTGGAAGCGGTTAAAGCGGTTAGAAGCAGTTACAAGCGATTACAAGTGGTTAAAAGCGGTAAGACTGGATTAGAAGGGCTTGACAGGGATTAGAAGGGGTTAGAAGGGTAAGAAGGAATTAGAAGGGGTTAAAAGCGGTTCAAAACGGTTCGAAACGGTTCGAAACGGTTCGAAACGGTTCGAAACGGTTCGAAGCGGTTCGAAGCGGTTGAAAGCGGTCTAAAGCGGTCCAGAGCGATAGGCAGCGATAGGGAGCCATACCGAGCCATAGGGAGCGATAGGAGCGATAGGGCGATAAGCATCCATAGGCAGCCATAGGCACCCATAGGCAGCGATAGGCAGCCATACGCAGCCATAGGCAGCCATAGGCTGCGCTAGGCAGCGACAGGCTGCGATAGGTTGGCGCTACGGAGTGATAGGGTGCGATAGGGCTACGATAGGCTGCGATAGGCTGCGATAGGTGCGATAGGGTGCGATAGGGTGCGATATGGTGCGATAGGGTGCGATAGGCGGCGATAGGGTGCGATAGGCTGCGATAGGCTGCCATAGGTTGCAATAGGTTGTGATAGGTTGCGATAGGTTGCGATAGCTTGCGATAGGTTGCGATAGGGCGATAGGCTGCGATAGGCTACGATAGGTTGCGATAGGTTGCAAAAGGCTGCGATAAAGAGCGGTAGGCTGCGATAAAGAGCGGTAAAGAGCGATAAAGAGCGATAAAATGTGATAAAGAGCGATAGGCTGTGAAAAAAGAGCGATAAAGAGCGATAGGCTGCGATAAAGAGCAATAAAGAGCGATAAAGAGCGATAGGCTGCGAAGAAGAGCGATAAAGAGCGATAAAGAGCGATAAAGAGCAATAAAGAGCGATAAAGAGCGATAAAGAGCGATAAAAAGTGATAAAGAGCGATAAAGAGCGATAAAGAGCGATAAAGAGACATAAAGAGCGATAAAGAGCGATAGTCTGTGATAGACTGCGATAGGCTGCGATAGGCTGCGATAGGCTGCGATAAAGAGCGATAAAGAGTGATAAAAAGCAATAAGAAGCGATAAAGAGCGATAAAGAGCGATAGGCTCCGATAAAGAGCGATGAAGAGCGATAGGCTGCGATAAAGAGCGATAGGCTGCGATAAAGAGCGATAGGCAGCGGTAAAGAGCGATAGGCAGCGATAGGCAGCCATAGCAGCCATATCCATACGCAGCCATAGGCAGCCATAGGCTGCGATAGGCTGCGATACGGTGCGATAGGATGCGATAGGTGCGATAGGGTGCGATAGGCTGCGATAGGGTGCGATAGGTGCGATAGGATGCGATAGGCGGTGATAGGTTGCGAAAGGCTGCTAAAGGCTGCGAAGGCCGCGAGGACATAAAGAAGTAGTACCTAACAGGCATAAAGAAATAGTTCCTACAAGACAGAAAAAAGTAGAACCTACCAGGCATAAAAAGTAGTACCTACCAGACGTAAAGAAGTAGTACCTACATGACATAAAGAAGTAGTACCACCAGACATAAAGAAAGAGTTCCTACAAGACAGAAAAAAGTAGTACCTAATAGACATAAAGAAGTAGTACCAACAAGACATAAAGAAATAGTTCCTACAAGACAGAAAAGTAGTACCTAACAGACATAAAGAGTAGTACCAACAAGACATAAAGAAATAGTTCTTACAAGATAGAAAAAGTATTCTTACCAGACATAAAGAAGTAGTACCTACGAGACATTAAGAAGTAGTACCTAACAGACATAAAGAAGTAGTACCTACCAGACATAAAGAAGTAGTACCTACCAGACCTAAAGAAGTACTCTACCATACATAAAGAAATAGTACCTACAAAACATAAAGAAGTAGTACCTACCAGGCATAAAAAGTAGTATCTACTAGACGTCTTTGGTCTTCTTTTCCTGTCTTTGATATTTTCTTCTTGTCTTGGTCTTCTTTTCTTGGCTTTGGTCTTCTCTTTTCTCGTCTGGGTCTTTCTTGTCTTTTTAGTCTTTTTTGTCCTTGGTCTTTCTTTTCGGTCTTTGGTCTTCTTTTCTTTTGTCTCTGGTCTTCTTTTTCTTGTCTTTGGTCTTGTTTTTGTCCTTGGTTTTCTTTTTTCTTTTTTTCTCTTTTTTTCTCGTCTTTAGTCTTCTTTTCTTGTTTTCGGTCTTGTTTTTTGTCTTTAGTCTTCTTTTTGTCTTTGGTCTTTTTCCTGTCTTTGATATTCTCTTTTGTCTTTGGTCTTCTTTTCCTGTCTTTGGTCTTCTTTTCTTGTCTTTGGTCTTTTTTCTTACCTTTGGTCATCTTTTTGTGGGTTTTCTTGTTCGTCTCTGGTCTTCTTCTTGTCTTTGGTCTTTTTTTTCTTTGGTCTGTTTTTTGTCTTTGATCTTCTTTTCTTATCTTGAGTGTTCTTTTTTTGTTTTTGATGTTCTTTTGTCTTGGTCTTCTTTTCTTTTGTCTTTGGTCTTCTTTTGTGTCTGAGGTTTTCAATCGTCCTGTAATTGATATCAATATGCGGCTTCAATAGTCTTTCACTTCGATATCACTACTCGACCTCAATAGTCCTCTAATTAGATATCACTACGCCTCAATCCTCTCCTAATTAGAAATCTCACGCGGCCTCAATCGTCCTCTAATTCAATATCACTACGAGGCCTCACTCGTCCTGAATTCGATAGCATTCCGCCTCAATCGTCCTCTAATTCGATATCACTACGCAGCCTGAATCGTCCTTTAATTTGGTATCACTACGCGGACTCAATCGTCCTCTCATTCGATATCACTACGCCTCAATCGTCCTCTAATTTTCTTTTTGTCGTTGGTCTTTTTTCTTGTATTTGGTCTTCTCTTTCTGTTTTTTGGTCTTCTTTTTTGTCGGGGTCTTTTTCTTGTCTTTGGCCTTCTTTTCTTGTGTTTGGTCTTCTTTTCTTGTGTTTGGTCTTCTTTCCTTCTTTGTGGTCTTCTTTTCTTGTCTTGGGTATTTTTTTCTGTCTTGGTCTTTTTTTACTTTGGTCTTCTTTTCTTGTCTTTGGTCTTCTTTTTGTGTTTTTTTGTCTTTGGTCTTCTTTTTCGAATTTGGTCTTCTTTTCTTGTGTTTGGTCTTCTTTTCTTGTCTTGGGTCTTTTTTGTTGTCTTGGTCTTCTTGTTGTTTTTGGTCTTCTTTTCTTGTCTTTAGTCTTTTTTGTATTTGGTCTTCTTTTGTTTATTTTTTCGTCCTCTTTTTTGTCTTGGTCTTTTCTTGTCTTTGGTCTTCTTGTCTGGTCTTTGGTCCTCTTTTCTTGTCTTTGTTCTTGTTTTTGTCTTTCGTCTTCTATTTTGTCTTTGTTCTTTTTTTGTCGTTGGTCTTCTTTTCTTGTATTTAGTCTTCTTTGTCTGTTTTTTGGTCTTCTTTTTTGACTTGGTCTTTTCTTGTCTTTGGTCTTCATTTCTTGTGTTTGGGCTTCTTTTCTTGTTTGTGGTCTTTTCTTTCCTTGGGTCTTTTTTGTTGTCTTGGTCTTTGGTCTTCTTTTTTGTGGTCTTTTTTATCTTTGGTCTTCTTTTTTGTCGTTGCTCCTCTTTTCTTGTCTTTGGTATTTTTTTGTATTTGGTCTTCTTTTTTTCGTTTTTTTCTTGGTCTTTTCTTGTCTTTGGTCTTCTTTTCTTGTCTTTGGTCTTCTTTTTGTCTTTGCTCCTCTTTTCTTGTCTTTGGTATTTTTTTGTATTTGGTCTCCTTTTTTTCGTTTTTTCGTCTTCTATTTTTGTCTTGGTCTTTTCTTGTCTTTGGTCTTCTTTTCTTGTGTTTGGTCTTCTTTTCTGGACTTTGGTATTCTGTTTTTGTCCTTGTTCTTGTTTTTTGTCTTTCGTGTTCTATTTTGTCTTTGTTCTTCTTGGTCTTCTTTTCTTGTATTTCGTCCTCTTTTTCTGTTTTTTGCTCTTTTTTAAAATTCCATATTACTACGCCTCAATTGGCCTCTAATTTGATATTACTACGCGGCTTGAATCGTCCTCTAATTCGATATCACTACGTGACCTCAATCGTCCTCTAATTCGATATCACTACGCTGCCTCAATCGTCCTCTAATTCGATATCACTACGCTGCCTCAATCGTCCTCTAATTCGATATCACAACGCGGCCTCAATCGTCCTCTAATTCGATATCACTACGCGGCCTCAATTGTCCTCTTATTCCATATCACTACGCCGCCTAAACCGTCCTCTAATTCGATATACTATGTGACCTCAATCGTCCTCTAATTCCATATCACTACGCCACAATCGGCCTCTAATTCAATATCACTACGCGGCCTCACTCGTCTTCTAATTCGATATCACTACGCGGCCTCAATCGTCTTCTAATTCGATATCACTACGCGGCCTCAATCGTTCTTTGATTGTAAATGACTACGCGACCTCAATCGTCTTCTAATTCGATATCATTCCGCCTGAAGTAGTACCTACCATACATAAATAAATAGTACGTACGAAACATAAAGAAGTAGTACCTACCAGGCATAAAAAAGTGGTACCTACCAGACGTAAAGAAGTAGTACCTACCGGACATAAAGAAGTAGTACCAACCAGACATAAAGAAATAGTTCTTACAAGACAGAAAAAAAGTAGTACCTACCAGACATAAAGAAGTATTACCTACGAGACATAAAGAAGTAGTACCTAACAGACATAAAGAAGAAGTACTTACCAGACGTAAAGAAGTAGTAGGAAACTGTAGAAAGCGGTTAACAGCGGTAAAGAGCGGTTAAAAGCGGTTAAAGGGATATGGAAGCTGTAGGAAACTGTGGGAAGCTGTATGAAAGCGGTAGGAAGCGTTAGGAAGCGGTAAAAAGCTGTATGTAGAAAGCGGTAAAGAGCGGTTAAAAGCGGATAAAAATGGATGGAAGCTGTAGGAAGCTGTATAAAAGCGATAGGAAACTGTAGGAAGCTGTATAAAAGCGATAGGAAGAGGTTTAAAAGCAGTTGGAAGCGGTTAGAAGCGGTTAGAAGCGGTTACAAGCGATGACAAGCGGTTAAAAGCGGTAAGACTGGATTAGAAGGGGTTAGAAGGGGTTAGAAGGGGTTAGAAGAAGGGGATAGAAGGGGTTAAAGGGGGTTATAAGCGGTTCGAAACGGGTCGAAACGGTTCGAAACGGTTCGAAACGGCTCGAAGCGGTTCGAAGCGGTTGAAAGCGGTCTAAGGCGGTCTAGAGCGATAGGCAGCGATAGACACCGATAGGCAGCGATAAGGAGCGATAGGCAGGCATAGGCAGACATAGACAGCCACAGGCAGCCATAGGCAGCTATAGGCAGCGATAGGCAGCGATAGGCAGCGATAGGCAGCGATAGGCTGCGATAGGCTGCGATAGGGTGCGATAGGGTGCGATAGGGTAGGATAGGCTGCGATAGGGTGCGATATGGTGCGATAGGGTGCGATAGTGTGCGAAAGGGTGCGATAGGATGCGATAGGCGGCGATAGGCTGCGATAGGCTGCGATAGGCTGCGATAGGTTGCGATAGGTTGCGATAGGCTGCGATAGGCTGCGATAGGCTGCGATAGGCTGCGATAGGCTGCAATAGGCTGCGAAAGGCTGCGAAAGGCTGCGAAAAAGAGCGATAAAGAGCGATAAAGAGCGATAAAAAGCGATAAAGAGCAATAAAGAGCGATAAAGAGCGATAAAGAGCGATAAAAGGGGATAAAGAGCGATAGGCTGCAATAACGTGCGGTAGGCTGCGGTAGGCTGCGATAGGCAGCCATAGGCGGCGAAAGGCAGCGATAGGCAGCCATAAGCAGCGAAAGGCAGCCATAGGCAGCAATAGGCAAGGATAGGCAGCGATAGGCAGCGATGGGCAGCGATAGTGAGCGATACGGAGCCATAGCTAGCCATAGGCAGCCATAGCCAGCCATAGGCAGCCATAAGCAGCCATAGGCAGCCATAGGCAGCCATAGGCAGCCATAGCCTGTGATAGGCTGCGATAGGCTGCGATAGGCTGCGATAGAGTGCGACAGGGTGCGATAGGGCGCGATAGGGTGCGATAGGCTGCGATAGGGTGCGATAGGCAGCGATAGGGCTCGATAGGCTGCAATAGGCTGCGATGGGTTGCAATAGGTTGTGATAGGTTGCGATAGGTTGTGATAGGTTGCGATAGGCTGGGATAGGCTGCAATAGGCTGCAATAGGCTGCGATAGGCGGCGATAGGCTGCAATAGGCTGCAAAAGGCTGCGATAAAGAGCGATAAAGAGCGATCAAGAGCGATCAAGAGCGATAAAGAGCGATAAAGAGCGATAAAGAGCGATAAAAGGCGATAAAGAGCGATAGACTGCGATAGGGTACGTTAGGCTGCGGTAGGCTGCGGTAGGCTGCGATAGGCTGCGATAGGCTGCTACAAAGAGCGATAAAGAGCGATAGGCTCCGATAAAGAGCGATAAAGAGCGATAAAGAGCGATAGGCAGCGTAAAAGAACGATAAAGAGCGATAGGCTGCGATAAAGAGCGATAGGCCGCGATAAAAAGCGATAGGCTGCGATAAAGAGCGATAGGCTGCTGTAAAGAACGATAAAAAGCGATAAAGAGCGATAAAGAGCGATAAAGAGCGATAAAGAGCTATAAAGAGCGATGAAGAGCGACAAAGAGCGATAAAGAGCGATGAAGAGCGATTAAGAGCGATAAAGAGCGATATAGAGCGATAGAGAGTGATAAAGAGCGATAAAGAGCGATAGACTCCGATAGACTTCGATAGCTTGCGATAGGCTGCGATAGGCTGTGATAAAGAGCGATAAAGAGCGATAAAGAGCATAAAGAGCGATAGGCTGCAATAAAGAGCGATAGGCTGCGATAAAGAGCGATAGGCTGCTAATAAAGAGCAATAGGCTGCGATAGGCTGTGATAGGCTGCGATAGGCTGCGATAGGCTGCGATAGGCTGTGATCAAGAGCGATAGGCGGCTATAATGAGCGGTAGGCTGCGATAAAGAGCGGTAGGCTGCGATAAAGAGCGATAAAGAGCGATAAAGAGCGATAAAAAGCGATAAAGAGCGATAAAAAGTTATAAAGAGCGATAAAGAGCGATAAAGAGCGATAAAGAGCGATAAAGAGCGATAGGCTTCGATAGGCTGCGATAGGCTGCAATAGGCTGCAATAGGCTGCGGTAGGCTGCGGTAGGCTGTGATAGGCAGCGATAAAGAGCGATAAAGAACGATAAAGAGCGATAAAGAGCGATAAAAAGCGATAAAGAGCGATAAAGAGCGATAAAGAGCGATAAAAAGCGATCAAGAGCGATAAAAAACGAGAAAGAGTGATAAAGAGCATTAAAGAGTTATAGGCTGCGATAGGCTGCGATAAGCTGCGATAGGCTGCGATAGGCTTCGATAGGCTGCGATAGGGAGTGATAGGGAGCGATAGGGAGCGATAGGGAGCGATAGGCTGCGATAAAGAGCGATAAAGAACGATAAGGAGCAATAAAGAGCGATTTAGAGCGATAGGCTGTGATAAAGAGCAATAGGCTGCGATAAGCTGCGATAGGCTGCGATAGACTGTGATAAAGAGCGATAGGCGGCCATAAAGAGCGGTAGGCTGCGATAAAGAGCGGTAGGATGCGATAAAGAGCGATAGGCTGCGATAAAGAGCGATAGACAGCGGTAAAGAGCGATAGACAGCTATAAGCAGCGATAGGCAGCGATAGGCAGCCATAAGGAGCGATACGCAGCCATAGGCAGCGATAAAGAGCCATAGGCAGCGATAAAGAGCCATAGGCAGCGATAAACAGCTCTAGGCAGCGATAAAGAGCCATAGCCAGCTATAAAGAGCAATAGGCAGCGATAAAGAGCCATAAGCAGCGATAAAGAGGGATGGGCAGCGATAAAGAGGGATGGGCAGCGATAAAGAGGATGGGCAGCGATAAAGAGCCATAGGCAACAATAAAAGAGGGATGGGCAGCGATAAAGAGGGATGGACAGCGATAAAGAGGATGGGCAGGGATGGGGGAAGTATTAGAGCGATAGAGTGCGATAGGGTGTGATAGGGTGCCATAAGGTGCGATAGGTTGCGATAGGCTGCGATAAGCTGCGATAGGCTGCGATAGGCTGCGAAAAGCTGCGATAAAGAGCGATATAGAGCGATAAAGAGCGATAAAGAGCGATAAAGAGCGATAAAGAGCGATAGAGAGCGATAAAGAGCGATAAGAGCGATAAAAAGCGATAAAGAGCGATAGGCTGCGATAGGCTGCGATAGGCTGCAATATGCTGCGATAGGCTGCGATAGGGTGTGGTAGGCTGCGGTAGCCTGCGATGAAGAGCGATAAAGAGCGATAAAGAGCATAAAGAGCGATAGGCTGCGATAAAGAGCGATAGGCTGCGATAAGCTGCGATAGGTTGCGATAGGCTGCGATAGGCTGCGATAGGGAGCAGATAAGAAGCGATAGGGAGCGATAGGGAGCGATAAAGAGCGATAGGCAGCGATAAAGAACGATAGGCAGCGATAAAGAGAGGCAGCGATAAAGAACGATAGGCAGCGATAAAGAGTGATAGGCTTCGATAAGTTGTGAGAGGCTGTGATAGGCTGCGATAAAGCTATGACAGGCTGTGATAGGCTCTGATAGGCTGTGATAGGCTGTGATAGGCTGCGATAGGCTGCGATAGGCTGTGATAGTCTGGTAGGCTGTGATAGGCTGTGATAGGCTGTGATAGGCTGTGATAGGCTGCGATAGGCAGGCAGCTATTGACAGCGCAATAAAGAGCCATAGGCAGCGCGATAAAGAGCCCTAGGCAGCGATAAAGAGCCTTAGGCAGCGATAAAGAGCCATAGGCAGCGATAAAGAGCCACAGGCAGCTATAAAGAGCCATAGGCAGCGATAGCCAGCCATAGGCAGCCATAGGTAGCGATAAAGAGCCTTAGGCAGCGATAAAGAGCCATAGGCAGCGATAAAGAGCCACAGGCAGCTATAAAGAGCCATAGACAGCGATGGCCAGCTATAGGCAGCCATAGGCAGCCATAGGTAGCGATAGGCAGCGGTAGGCAGCCATAGGCAGCGATATGCAGCCATAGGCAGCGAAAAGGCAGCTATACGCAGCGATAGGCAGCGATAGGCAGCCATAAGCAGCGATAGGCAGCCATAGGCAGCGATAAAGAGCCATAGGCAGCGATAAAGAGCCATAGGCAGCGATAAAGAGCGATAGGCAGCGATAAACAGCCATAGGCAGCGATAAAGAGCCATAGCCAGCGATAAAGAGCCATAGGCAGCGATAAAGACCATAGCCAGCGATAAAGAGGGATGGGCAGCGATAAAGAGGGAGGGGCAGCGATAAAGAGCGATGGGCAGCGATAAAGAGCCATAGGCAGCGATAAAGAGGGATGGGCAGCGATAAAGAAGGATGGGCAGCGATAAAGAGGGATGGGCAGGGATTGGAAGGGGTGGGGAGGTATTAGAGCGGTTAGAAGCGGTAGGAAACTGTAGAAAGCTGTATGAAAGCGTAGGAAGCGTTAGGAGGCGGTAAAAAGCTGTATGTAGAAAGCGGTAAAGAGCGGTTAAAAAGCGGATAAAAATGGATGGAAGCTGTAGGAAGCTGTGTAAAAGCGGTAGAAAGCGTTTTAAAGCGGTTACAAGCGGTTACAAGCGGTTACAAGCGATTACAAGCAATTAAAAGCGGTAGGAATGGATTAGAAGGGGTTAGAAGGGGTTAGAAGGGGTTAGAAGGGGTTATAAGCGGTTCGAAACGGTTAGAAACAGTTCGAAACGGTTCGGAACGGGTCGAAACGGTTCGAAGTGGTTCAAAGCGGTTCAAAGCGGTCTAAGGCGGCCTAGAGCGATAGGCAGCGATAGGCAGCCATATGCCGCCATAGGCAGCCATAGGCATGCCATAGGCAGCCATAAGCAGCCATAGGCAGCCATAGGCAGCGATTGGCAGCCATAGGCTGCGATAGGGCTGCGGTAGGCTGCGATAGGCTGCGATAGGGTGCGATAGGGTGCGATAGGCTGCGATAGGCTGCGATAGGGTCCCATAGAGTGCAATAGGGTACGATAGGGTGCGATAGGGTGCGATAGGCGGCGATAGGGTGCGATAGGCTGCGATAGGCTGCAATCGGCTGCGATAGGTTGCAATAGGTTGTGATAGGTTGCGATAGGTTGCAATAGCTTGCGATAGGTTGCAATAGCTTGTGATAGCTTGCGATAGGCTGCGATAGGTTGCCGTAGGCTGCGATAGGCTGCGATAGGCTGCGATAGGCTGCGAAAAGGCTGCGATAAAGAGCAATAAGGAGCGATAAAGAGCGATATAGAACGATAAAGAGCGATAAAGAGCGATAAAGAGCGATAAAGAGCGATAACGAGCGATAAAGAGCGATAAAGAGCGATAGGCTGCGATAGGTTGCAATAGGTTGTGATAGGTTGCGATAGGTTGCGATAGCTTGCATTAGGATGCGTAGGCTGCGATAGGCTGTGATAGGCTGTGATAGACTGCGATAGGCTGGGATAGGCTGCGATAGACTGCAATAGGCTGCAAAAGGCTGCGATAAAAAGTGATAGCCTGCGATAAAGAGCGATAAAGAGTGATAAAGAGCGATAAAGAGCGGTAAAGAGCGGTAAAGAGCGGTAAAGAGCGGTAAAGAGCGACAAAGAGCGACAAAGAGCGATAAAGAGCGATAAAGAGCAATAAAGAGCAATAAAGAGCGATAAACAGCGATAAACAGCGTTAAAGAGCGATAAAGAGCGATAACGAGCGATAACGGGCGATAAAGAGCGATAAAGAACGATAGGCTGCGATAGGCTGCGATAGTCTGCAATAATAGGCTGCGATAGGCTGCGATAGACTGCGGTAGGCTTCGGTAGGCTGCGATAGGCTGCGATAGGTTGTGATAAAGAGCGATAAAGAGCGATAAAGAGCGATAAAGAGCGATAAAAAGCGATGGGCTCCGATAAAGAGCGATACGCTGCGACAGGCTGCGATAAAAGCGATAAAGAGCGATAAAGAGTGATAAAGAGTGATAAAAGGGCGACAAAGGGCGATAAAGAGCGATAAAGAGCGATAAAGAGCGATAGGCTGCGATAAAGAGCGATAGGCTGCGATAGGCTGCGATAGGCTGCGATAGGCTGCAATAAAGAGCGATAAGAGGTAAATAGCTGAAACAGTAGGAAGCTGTAGGAAGCTGTAGGAAGCTTTGGGAAACGGTAAGAAGAGGTAGAAAGAGGTAGAAGCGGTTTAAAGCGGTTTAAAGCCTTTAAAATCGGTTCCAAGCGGTTTGAAGGCGAGTAGAACCCGGAAAAAACGGTTTAAACCGGTAAAAAGTGGTTTGAGGCGGTTTAAAACCGGTTCAAGCGGATTCAACCGGTTTGAAGTCGGGTAGAACCCGGAAAAGTTGGTTTAAACCGGTAAAAACTGATTGGCTGCGATAAAGAGCGATAAAGAGCGATAAAGATTGATAAAGAGCGATAGGCTGCGATAGACTTCGATAGGCTGAGATACGCTGCGGTAGGCTGCGATAAATAGCGATAAAGATCGATAAAGAGCATAAAGAGCGATAGGCTGTGATAACGAGCGATCAAGAGCGATAAAGAGCGATAAAAAGCGATAAAGAGCGATAAAGAGCGATAAAGAGCGATAAAGAGCGATAAAGAGCGATAGGCTGCGATCAGGAACGATAGGATGCGATAAAGAGCGATAGGCTTCCATAAAGAGCGATAGGCTGCGATAAAGAGCGATAAAGAGCGATAAAGAGCGATAAAGAGCGATAAAGAGCGATCAAGAGCGATCAAGAGCAATCAAGAGCGATCAAAAGCGATAAAGAGCGATAAAGAGCGATAAAGAGCGATAAAGAGCGATAGGCTGCGATCAGGAACGATAGGCTGCGATAAAGAGCGATAGGCTGCGATAAAGAGCGATAGGCTGCGATAAAGAGCGATAGGCTGCGATAAAGAGCGATAGGCTGCGATAAAGAGCGATAGACTGCGATAAAGAGTAATAGACTGCGATAAAGAGTGATAGGCTGCGATAAAGACCGATAGGCCGTGATAAAAGCGATAAAGAGCGATAAAGAGCGATAGACTGCGATAGGCTGTCATAGGCTGCGATAGGCTGCGATAGCCTGCGAGAGCTGCGATAGGCTGCTATAGGCTGCGATAGGCTGCAATAGGCTGCGATAGGGAGCGATAGGCTGCGATAGGCTGCGATAGGGAGTGATAGGCTGCGATAAAGAGCGATAGGCTGCGATAAAGAGCAATAGGCTGCGATATGCTGCGATAAAGAGATAGGCTGCAATAGACAGCGATAGGCAGCGACAGGCAGCCTAAGGCAGCCATAGGCAGCGATAGGCAACTATGGGCAGCGATAGGCAGCCATAGGCAGCGATAGGCAGCGATAGGCAGCGATAAACAGCCATAGGCAGCGATAAAGAGCTATAGGCAGCGATAAAGAGCCATAGGCAGCGATAAAGAGTCATAGGCAGCGATAAAGAACCATAGACAGCCATAGGCAGCCATAGGCAGCGCTAAAGAGCCATAGGCAGCGATAAAGAGCCAAAGGCAGCCATAGGCAACCATAGGCAGCCATAGGCAGCAAAAGGCAGCCATAGGCAGCGATAGGCAGCGATAGGCAGCTATAGGCAGTGATAGGCAGCCATAGGCAGCCCTAGCAGCGATAAAGAGCCATAGGCAGCGATAAAGAGCCATAGGCAGCGATAAAGAGCCATAGGCAGCGATAAAGAGCCATAGGCAGCGTAAAGAGCCATAGGCAGCGATAAAGAGCGGTAGGCTGCGAAAAAGAGCGATAGGCAGCGATAAAGAGCGATAGGCAGCGATAAAGAGCGATAGGCAGCGATAAAGAGCGATAGGCAGCGATAAAGAGCGATAGGCAGCGATAAAGGGGGATGGGCAGCGATAAAGAGGGATGGGCAGCGATAAAGAGCGATAGGCTGCGATAAAGAGCGATAGGCTACGATAGGCAGCGATAGGCTGCGATAGGCTGCGATAGGCTACGATAAAGAGCGATAGGCTGCGATAGGCAGCGAAGGGGGGCGATAGGGAGCGATAGGGGCGATAGGCTGCGATAGGCTGCGATAAAGAGGGATAAAGAGCGATAAAGAGCGATAAAGAGCGATAGCTTGCGATAGGCTGCGATAGGCTGCGATAGGCTGTGATAGGTTGCGATAGGCTGCGATAGGGAACGATAGGCTGCGATAGGCTGCGATAGGCTGAAATAGGCTGCGATAGGCTGCGATAAAGAGCGATAATGAGCGATAGGCTGCGATAAAGAGCGATAAAGAGTGATAGGCTGCGATAAAGAACGATAGGCAGCGATAAAGAGCGATAGGGTGCGATAGGGTGTGATAGGCGGCGAGAAGGGTGCGATAGGCTGCGATAGACTGTGATAAGCTGCGATAGGTTTCAATAGGTTGTGATAGGTTGTGATAGGGTGCGATAGGTTGCGATAGGCTGTGATAGGCTGCGATAGGCTGTGATAGGCTGCGATAGGCTGCGATAGGCTGCGATAAACAGCGATAGGCTGCGATAAAGAGCAATAGGATGCGATAGGCTGCGATAGGCTGCGATAGGCTGCGATAGGCTGCGATAGGCTGCGATAAAGAGCGATAAAGAGCGATAAAGAGCATAAAGAGTATAAAGAGCGATAAGAGGTAAATAGCTGTAGGAAACAGTAGGCAGCTTTAGGAAGTTGTAGGAAGCTTTAGAAACGGTAAGAAGAGGTAGAAAGAGGTGGGAAGCGGTTTAAAGCGGTTTAAAGCGTTTAAAATCGGTTCCAAGCGGTTTGAAGGCGAGTAGAACCCGGAGAAAGCGGTTTAAACCGGTAAAAACCGATTAAGGGCGGGTAAAACCGGTTAAAAACGGCAAACTACGGTTTAATACGGTTTAAACCGGTAAAAACCGGTTTTAGGCGGTTAAAACCGGTTGAAACCGGTACAAAGTGGTTTAAACTGGTAAAACCCGGTTTCAGGCGGTTTAAAACCGGTTCCAAGCAGTTTCAAGCGGTTTGAAGTCGGGTAGAACCCGGTAAAAACCAGTTAAGGGCGGGTAAAACCGGTTTAAACCGGTAAAGACCGGTTAAAAACGGTTCAAATCGGTACAAAGCGGTTTCAACCCGTTAAAACCGGTCATGGGCGGGGTAAAACTGATTTAAACCGGTAAAACCCCGGTAAAAGGCAGTTTAAACCGGAAAAACCGGTTTGAGCGGTTAAAACCGGTTTAAAATCGGTGCAAACCGGTACAAAGCGGTTTCAACCCGTTAAAACCGGTAAAAGCGGTTAAAACCGGTACAAAGCGGATTAAAGCTGTAGAAAACGGTAGGAAGCTGTACGAAGGGGTAGGGAGAGGTAGGAAGAGCTAAGGAGAGTTAGAAAGAGGTAGGAAGCTGTAGAAAGGGGTAGAAAGCGGTAAATAGCTGTAAGAAACTGTAGGAGGCTGTAGGAAGCTGAAGGAAGCTTTAGAAAACGGTAAGAAGAAGTAGGAAGAGGTAGGAAGCGGTTTAAAGCGGTTTAAAGCGTTTAAAAGCGGCTCCAAGCGGTTTCAAGCGGTTTGCAGACGAGTAGAAGCTGGAAAAACGGTTTAAACCGGTAAAAACCGGTTAAGGGTGGGTAAAACCGGTTTGAACCGGTAAAAAAACGGTTAAAGGCAATTAAAACCGGTAAAAAGCGGTTTAAACCGGTAAACACCGGTTTGAGGCGGTTAAAACCGGTTCAAACCGGTACAAAGCGGTTACAACCCGTTAAGACCGATTAAAGCGGTTAAAACCGGTTAAAACCGGTACAAAGCGGTTTCAAGCCGTAAAAACCGGTTAAGGGCGGGTAAAAACCGGGTTGAACCGGTAAAAACGGTTAAAGCAGTTAAAACCGGTAAAAAGCGGTTTAAACCGGTAAACACCGGTTTTAGGCGGTTACAACGGGGTTCAAACCGGTACAAAGTGGTTTAAACCGGTATAAACCGGTTTGAGGCGGTTTAAAACCGGTTCCAAGCGGTTTCCAGCGATTTGAAGCCGGGTAGAACCCAGAAAAGGCGGTTTTAAACCGGTAGAAACCGTTGAAACCGGTTAAAACCCGGTTTATACCGGTACAAACCGGTTTGAGGCGGTTAAAACCGGTTTAAAATCGGTTTAAACCGGTACAACCCGTTCAAACCGGTTGAAAGCGGTTAAAACCGGTTAAAACCGGTACAAAAGCGGTTTCAATCGGTAAAAACCGGTTTGAGGCGGTTAAAACCGGTTCTAAAACCGGTTGTAACCGGAACAAGGCGGTTTCAACCAGTTAGAACCGGTTAAAGCGGTTAAAAAACCGGCTAAAACCGGTACAACGCGATTTAAAGCCGTAAAAACCGGTTAAGGGCGGTAAAACCAGTAAAAAGCGGTTTAAACCGGTAAACACCGGTTTGAGGAGGTTAAAACCGGTTAAAACCGGTACAAAGCGGTTTGAATCCCGGTAAAAACCGATTAAAAGCGGTTAAAACCGGTTAAACCGGTACAAAGCGGTTTAAGCAGTAGAAAGCGATAGGAAGCTGTGGGGAAGCTGTAGGAAGGTGTAGGGAGAGGTAGGAAGAGGTAGGAAGAGTTAGAAGAGGTAGGAAGCTGTAGGAAGGGGTAGGAAGCTTTAGGAAACGGTAAGAAGAGGTAGAAAGAGGTAGGAAGCGGTTTAAAGCGGTTTCAAGCTTTTAAAATCGGTTCCAAGCGGTTTGAAGGCGAGTAGAACCCGGAAAAAAGCGGTTTAAACCGATTAAGGGCGGGTAAAACCGGTTACAACCGGTAAACTGCGGTTTCAACCGGTAAAACCGGTTACAGGCGGTTAAACCGGTTCAAACAGGTAAAAGCGGTTTAAATCCATCATAAACCGGGGTAAACCGGTTTAAACCGGTAAAAACCGGTGACAGGCAGTTAAAACCGGTACAAAGCGGTTTAAACCGGTAAAAACCGGTTTGAGGCGGTTAAAACCAGTTAAAACCGGTACAAAGTGGTTTAAACAGGTAAAAACCGGTTAAAAGCAGTTAAAACTGGTTAAAACCGGTAATTTTAAAGCGGTAGGATGCTGTAGGAAGGGGTTTAGGAAGCGGAAGAGTTGTGGAAAGAGGTAGGAAGCTGTAGCAAGAGTTAGAGGTAGGAAGGTAGGAAGAGGTAGCAAGGGTAAATTGTAAGTTAGGAAACTGTGGTAGGAAGCTGTAGGAAGCTGTAGGAAGTTTATAAACGGTAAGAAGAGGCAGCGAGAGGTAAGCTGGTTTAAAGGGTTTAAGAGTATAAAATCGGTAAATTGTAAGAAACTTTTAGGAAAACTGGTTAAGGACGGTAAAACTGATTAAACCGTTAGAAACCGGTTAAAGGCAGTTTAGTAAAAAACGGTAAGAAAAACTGGCAGCGAAAACCGGTAGGTAAGCGGTTTAAACCGGTTAAAACGAGTAAAGCGTTTAAAGGCTGGTTTCCAAGCGGTTTATACCGGTAAAACCGGTTTGCGGCGGGTTAAAACCGGAAAAAGCGTTTTTAAAAATCCGGGAAAAAAGGGGTAGGGAAAGGTAGGAAGAGGTAGGAAGAGCCGAGGTGGTGGAAAACCGTTAGAAAGCGGTAAATAGCTGTAAGAAACTAGAAGAAAACTGTAGTTTAAAACGGCAAGAAGAGGTAAAAACCGGTTTGAAGCAGTTTAAAGTTAAAAGCGGTTCCAAAACCGGTACAAAGCGGTTTAAACCGGTAAAACCGGTTGAGGGCGTGTAAAAACGGGTTAAAGGCTGTTAAAACCGGTAAAAAGCGGTTTATACCGGTAAAAACCGGTTAAAACCGGTACAAAACGGTTAAAACCGGTATAAAGCGGTTTTAAAGCGGTAAAAATCCGGTACAAAGCTGTAGGAAGCGATAGGGTTGTAAAGCTGTAGGAAAGGGTATGGAGAGGTAACAAGAGGTAGGAAGAAGAAGTGTAGGAAGGGTAGAAAGCGGTAAATAGCTGTAAGAAACTGTAAAACCTTTAGGAAACGGTAAGAACAGGTAGGAAGAGTGTACGGCAAGAAAGGTTTAGGGTTTCAAGCGGTAAAAGCGGTTTTGCAGGCGGTTAAAACCGGAAGCGGTTTAAATCGATGATAACTAAAGGCGTTTAAAAAGCGGTTCCAAAACAGGTTTCAGTGGTTAAAACCGGTACAAGTGGTTGAGCGGTAAAACCAGGCAAAAGTGGTAGGAAGAGTTAAACCTGTAGTAAAAACCGGTAAGAAAGTGTAGGAAGCTGTAGGAAGCTGGGTTAGAAACGGAGGTAAAACCGGTTTAAAGCCGTTTGAGGTGTGGTTCCAAAACCAGTTAAAACCGGTACAAAACGGTTTCAACCGGTAAAACCGAGGCGGGTAAAACCGGGTTTCAAAGGTCGGTTACAACCGGTTACAAACCAGTACAAAGCGGTTTAAACCGGTTAGGTAGAAAGCGGTTTAAAGCGGTAGAAAGTTGTAGGAAACTGTAGGAAGTTGTAGGAAGAGGTAGGTAGGAAGAGGTAGGAAGATTTAGGAAGAGGTAGGAAGCTGTAGGAAGGGTAGAAAGCAGTAAATAGCTGTAAGAAACTGGGAAAGGAAGCTGTAAGAAGCTTTAGAAAAACGGTAAGAACAGGTAGGAAGAGGTAGGAAGCGGTTTAAAGCGGTTTAAAGCGTTTAAAAGATGTTTCAAGCGGTAAAAAACGGTTTGCAGGCGGTTAAAACCGGCAAAAAGCGGTTTCGACCGGTAATAACGATGATGTTAAACCGGTGGGTTTAGAGGCCGGTTAAAACCGGTAAAAGCGTTTTAAACCGGTAAAACCGGTTAAAAGCGGTTAAAACCGGTACAAGGTGGTTTAAAGCGAACGTAAAGGTAGGAAGAGGTAAGAAGAGTTACATGAGTAGGAAGCTGTAGGCAGGGGTAGGGAGGAACAGATAGGGAAGCGGTAGGAAGAGTGGTTCCAAGCGAAGCAGTTAGGCGGTTAAAAGCAGATTAAACCGGTAAAAATCGGAAAACCGGTTAAAACTGTAAAGAACCGGTAAAAGTTAAAAGCGGTTACAACCGGTGAAAACCGGCTGTTTCAAGTGCAGGTAATAAGCGTAGGAAGCTGTAGGAAGGGGTAGAAAGCGGTAAATAGCTTTAGAAAAGGAAACGGGAAGCTGTAGGAAGAAAAAACGGTAAGAAGAGGTTTAGGAAGAAGAAGCTGTTTAAAACGTTTAAAAGTGGTTCCAGGCGGTTTGAAGCGGTTTGCATGCAGGTAAAACCGGTAAAAAGCGGTTTAAACCGGTAAAAACCGGTTGAGGGCGGGTGTAAAACCGGTTTCAAACCGGTCAAACGGCAAAACCGGTTTGAGGGCCAGTTAAAACCGGTGCTAAAAACCGGTTAAACGGTTGTAAGAAAACCGGTTACAACCGGTAGAAAGCGGTTTAAAGCGGTAGAAAGCGGTAGGAAACTGTAGGAAGCTGTAGGAAGGGTTAGGAGAGATAGGAAGAGGTAAGAAGAGTTAACAAGAGGTAGGAAGCTCTAGGAAGGGGTAGAAAGCGGTAAATAGCTGTAAAAACTGCAGGAAGCTGTCGGAAGCTGTAGGAAGCTTTAGAAAACGGTAAGAAGAGGTAGGAAGAGGTAGGAAGCGGTTTAAAGCGTTTAAAATCAGTTTTCAAAGGGGTTAAAACCGGTAAAAAGCGGTTTCGACAGGCAGGTGTTAAAACCGGTAAAAACCGGTTTAAAGGCGGGGGTTAAAACCGGTTAAAGCGGTTTCAACCGGTAAAACCGGTTTGAGGCGGTTAAAACTGTTTAAACCGGTACAAAGCGGTTTAAAGCGGTAAAAAGCGGTAGGAAGCTGTAAGAAGCTGGGAGGGAGAGGTAGGAAGAGGTAGGAAGAGGTAGGAAGAGGTGTAAGCAGAAAACGGTAAGAGGGGAAGGGGGTTTAGAAAAAGCGTGTTTTAAAGCGGTAGCTGTAAGAAACTTTTGCATAGGATTAAACCGGTAAAAATCGGTTACGAGGCGGAGTAAAACCGGTTAAAACCTGTAAAAGCGGTTCAACCGGTAAAAACCGGTTAGAAGCGGTTACGAAGAAACCGGTACAAAGCAGTTTCAAGCGGTAATAAGCGGTAGGAAGCTGTAGGAAGGGGTAGAAAGCGGTAAATAGCTGTAAGAAACTGTAGGAAACTGTAGGAAGCTGTAAAGGCTTTAAAAAACGGTAAGAAAGAGGCGGAAAGAGGTAGGAAGCGGGTTAAAGCGGTTTTAAAAACGTTTAAAAAGCGGTTCCAGGCGGTTTTGAAGCGGTTGCAGACAGGTAAAACCGGCAAAAAGCGGTTTAAACCGGTAAAAACCGGTTGAGGGCGGGCAAAACCGGTTTAAACCGGCAAAAACAGGTTAAGCAGTTAAAACCGGTAAAAAACGGTTTAAACAGGTAAAAAACCAGTTTTGAGGCGGTTAAAACCAGTTAAAACCGGTACAAAGGGGTTTTAACCGGTAAAACGGGTTAAAAGTGGTTAAAACCGGTTACAACCGTTACAAAGCGGTTTAAAGCGGTAGAAAGCGGTAGAAACTGTAGTAAGCTGTAGGAAAGGGTTAGGGAGAGGTAGGAAGGAGTAAGAAGAGTTAACAAGAGGTAGAAGCTGTAGGAAGGGAGTGAAAGCGGTAAATAGCTGTAAAAAAACTGTAGGAAGCTGTCGGAAGCTGTAGGAAGCTTTAGAAAACGGTAGAGGTAGGAAGAGGTAGGAAGCGGTTTAAAGCGGTTAAAATCAGTTTAAAAGGGGTTCCAAACTGGTTTACAGGCAGGTAAAACCGGTACAAACCGGTTAAGGGCAGAGGTAAAACCGGTTAAAGGGGTAAAAACCGGTTTGAGGCGGTTAAATACGGTTAAAACATTTTCAAGCAGTTTAAAGCAGTGAAAAGCTGTAAACTGTAAAGAGTGGTAGGGAGAGGTAGGAAGAGGTAGGAAAGAGGTAGGAAAGAGGTAAGCAGCTGTAGGAAGGGTAGAAAGCGGTAAATAGCTGTAGAGAAACTATAGGAAGGTGTAGGAAGTTTTAGGAAACGGTAGAGAAGAGGTAGGAAGAGGTAGGAAACGGTTTAAAGCGGTTTAAAGAAGCGTTTTGCAGGCAGGTAGAACCACCTGGAAAAAGTGGTTTAAACCGGCAAAACCAACTATTTACTGCTTTTACCTCTTTTTTTTCTACCTCTTTCTACCTCTTTTCTACAGCTTCATTCGGCTTCCTACGGCTTCCTGCCTCTTCATGTCTCTTCCTACCTCTTCCCTATCTGCCTACAGCTGCGCTTCCTGCCGTTTTACCGCTTTTGCAACTTTAATCGCTGATAGCACTTTTAAACGCTTTGACCCGCTTTTTACCGGTTTTGACCGCACAACCGCTTTTTACCGGTTTTAACCGCATTGAACCGCTTTTAGCCGCTTTAAAGGGTAGGAAGAGGTAAGAAGGAGTAGGCAGGGTAGGATGTAAGCGGAGCCATCGTATGTAATGTAGAAGAGGCAAAAGGAGAGTAGAGCAAGGTAAAAGCGGTAGGAAGCTGTAGGAAGCTGTAGGAAGAGGTAGGAAAAGGAACATCTTCACCTCTTGCCACACTCTTCCTATCTCTTCCTACCTCTTTCTACCTCTTTCCTACCTCCTGCAGCTTCCTACAGCTTCTGGCTTCCTACTTAATACATTTCTCTCAACCCTGATGACTTTTTAAAACTAGGACTAACCCGCTAGTTTTAGCCGCTTTAACCGCTTTTAACCGCTTTTGCCGGTTTTAACCGTCGTTCGTGTTAGGAATCGACTCTATGGCTAGCCATCGTATATGTGTAGACTAAAAGATCAAATGTACATAATATTCCTAGATGGATATATAATAATTTTTATTTTAGAAGTTAAGTCTAGTGAATCTAATGAATGATCGTTTAAACTTTCATACCAACAGAAAAAATATCCTGGGTACTGGTGTCATAGTTTTCAAATGGACAGCTAAACAACAACAACGCAACAACAACAGCAACAACAACAACAACAACAAAAAGAAAGAGAGACATATGATTGAATCGACAACGACTCTGAAAGAACACGGGCTGTGATTTTGGACCATGGAATGCTAGGACAATAAATGGACTCCAAAGATAGACAGAAAAAAATCCTGGCCACCAAGGGGATGACAACCTCTGCGTCGGCGCCCATCGATTTGGCATTCCTTAAAAGAATACAGTAGCAAGCAGAATTTAATAGAAACCAATTACAATCCAGGAAATGATTAACACAGAGGACTAAGGGAAATCTCCTGTAAAGATCAAAGTAAATCCAGTTTGTTACATATTATCAACAAAAACCAAAATGACGATAAAATTGTCTTACTCTCCTAATGCAGTGAAACCTGGACCTTAGACCTACAGTACAAGCTGAAATGAAATATCTAAGAAAGAGTAGTAACACAGCAAGAGACAAAATCAGAAACACAACAATAAGAAAAAGCAGATGGCAGATAGACAAATAAGATGGTTTGTGCATACATTATACACAAAGCTAAATCAATACAGTGCCAAAACCCAAGGTAAAAGGCAGACCCGGAGAAAGTGGAAAGAAGTTAGGTATTGAAGCATAGAAATTTCTCTTTTAAGGAAACAGAAAATGTCAGGACAGGGCCTGGAATAGATCAAACTCAAATACACCGTAAAAACGATAAAGAAGAAAACTAACTCAATCTCCACATGCTACATACGAGAACAACCTAAAACATAAATTTTAAACTGGGCAAAATTAGATCCGTTCATATTAATTACCTAGGAGTGATGTTCAGAGGAAAACTAGGAAAAGAAATAAGCCAATCCTGACAATTCTCCTACTTATAGGTAAACAATTGTCAGCAAAAACCAAAATGGCAGTATACAATACAGTTTATGGTGAATCTTGGACATAAGGGTAAGTAGAGTACAAAATAAAATATTTGGGAAGAGTAGAGGAAAACTAAAAAAGGCAAAATCAGAAACACAACAATAAGATCAAACTAAAGCAGATGCGACTTAAGATATAGAAATAGATCCATGAGATGAACAAAACAGAGTGAATGACAAATACTAGATCAACATGCAATGCTAAAAAAAGGTATCCAAAAGGTAGACCTCGGGGATCAAGACACTAAGACAAAGAAACTTAGCCTTCACAGATGAAAATAGAAAATGTCATGACGGGTAGCTTGGAAAAAGATCATTTTGTAACGTGAAATCCAACACCAGCGTAGTTGGAGCTTTCGGTTCGATCTATAGAATGTAGCCAGGATTTGTTTTTGTCTTTTCTTTCAACGTGAATACATGTACTGAAGTTCAGTGCGTCTTAAAAGATGACGAATATATTCCAGCTGTTCTCATTCACACCATATATTCAATGCTCACTTGTATTTGTAGTCAACAGCTTTCACTATTGTTGTCAATGGTGTGGTTTACGAATATTATTCAATTTTTACCAACTGCTGTTTAATAAAAACTTCAATAAAAGTTATCAACTGTTTATGGAAGATATTTTTTAGAATCTGTTTTTACCAATTTTGAGTGGATATCAGATCAATGTAAATCTGTAATAATGCAATTTTCTTGACCCCGCATAAAATACGTAAAGGCAATCGGAAATTTTCTTAGATAAGACTCTAAAATGAATACGGAAATGGATGTGTTTACTATTAATTTCACTCAGGATCTGTTATCAAAACATGATTTCCAAACTAAAATGTTGGGCGTGTGGGCATGGGTTTATGCATGTTCCTTCGGTAATTAGTACATTATTCAAAGCCGTTAATATTTTTAAAATCTAGATACCATAGTGGTCTACTTTATCAATGGGTCAGATTTAGATCTAGATCTGGTAGTTAAACGTCAGATTGAAGTGACTTTCAAATATTATTTCGATGTGATAATAATCGGGAGCAGGAGAAATAGGCTTTCACCACCCACCCAGAACATACAGGTGTTACCAATTACAGCGTCATCTACGAATCCTGGACTTGCAGGTCATGAGCTTGTGAGCGCTTCTGGTATGTCCTACTGCTTCGCTTTCACCCACCAGTTGTTTCCTCTTGGCTTTCAATGGAATGCACCAGGTCATTGAATACATAAAAGAGGCGTGATTCACAATTATTATTGGGAGATAATCCTTATATAGTAGGCTCTAAATGGGGTGGGGGAGCTTTCGGTTTGGTTACCGAATGAGCGAACTCTCGCTCTTTTTAATTTCATGGAGCACAACATGCCAGTTAGCACTTTGGCATAGGATTCGAACATCTATATACAGGAAAATCTGTAACAATTGTTGGTTGGTTGTTTTTCTTTCCAAAGTTTATACCTTCGTTAATCAAAGTGGCGTCGACTGCCTAGTGCAGATTCGGACTTGGGATCTGAGATCCTGGGTTCGAATCCTAGCAATGCTAAGTTGTGCCCATGTATAAATTTAACACGCATCTCCCACTCAGTGACAAATGAGCACCAGTGCCAACTGGTGGGTGACGACTTGCGACAAACAGCATCCTGTCAAGAGATTCGGGGGGGGGAGAGCTGATTTTATCACCTTTTCCTCCTTTCTACGGAAACCAGAATGATCTCTGACATTAAAGCTCGTAACGGCTCTGAAAATGTTTTCCATCACATCATGCCCACACGCCCAACATTAGTTAGTATAACAGACCTGTGATGTCCGTTCAAAATGTGCCTACAAGAAATTTACATTGAAATCTGTATCTAAAATTGAAAGATTAGCGAAAGTTCGCATTGAATAATATTAAAGCCCATAGCATCAAAGATGACACAAATACAAGTGGCATTGAATAATATTAAGCCAAGGAACAAAGATGACCAAATACAAAGAAATAGACAGACACAAATCCTGGCTACCATGGGGATCAGAGAGCCTACTCATTGGTATGATTTCATCGTGCCAAAGAGATCGCATTTAATGTTAGCCAGGATGTTTTTCTGTCTGTTTCTTGTATTTGCCTCTTTTGTTCTTCATTATTCAATTTCCTTTCCACCTGGTGCTCATTATTTGTATTTGCCTTATTGAAGATTAAAACCAAGAATAGTGAATGACCTAGGATGAAAGTTGGCTAGAACATAACAGTTAATTAATATGTACGATTAATTATAAAATTATGTATTTGTAGCAGTAGGACATAGTTAGTTTTCTCTTATCGTTTTTAATTTGAGTTTGATCTATTGGCAAGCATTTCCAATGTTAATAGAGAAAACAAAATCTTTCAATCTCTTACTGTCTTTGTTAGTTTTGTGCAAATGTATACGTTCGTGAAGTTGTGTGTGGGGTGGTCTGTAGATGACGTAGGTCTGTTGGTGTGGTGTCATCGTCAAATGTATAATAGAATGTAACACTGGATTACTTTTGATCTTTTACAGAATCCCGTCCCAGTTTTGGATGAAAGTGACTAAGAAATCAGCCCCCATTCTCAGCTTGCTCCCGAGTCTGTGTTTCAACGTCAGGGCAACGGTTGGTGGTCATTTCTTGAACCTTTACCAAAAAATAATGAGTAGACCATCGATCTATAATTGATTGTGAAAGTTCAAATCCTGTCAATAGTAAGTTTTAAATAGTCATCAGGGTTTGTTTAAGTTGACTAGATCTAGATCTAAATCTATTGGATAAAACAATTCCACCTAGTGCTCTTGACTGTGCCCATTGGATAAAGAGTTCTAGATCCACTTTGTGGATTTTTGGTATCTAGATTTTTAAAAATATTAATCTGATGTACCCCTCTGTTTGTAAGAGCCAATTGAATTTTTTTTTATTGGGAGAGAATTAGAGAGAGAGAGAGAGAGAGAGAGACCCATCGACCTCCCAGAGAGATTTAGGACTGAGAATTACGTTTTAGACCTATTAATTACATTGTTTGGAAATCATGTTTTGATCAAAGTTTGATTTGTCTCATGGCATGTGAAATTAATAGCCCAGTCTGGAAACTTCTACCCATTGATTGGGTAGCTAAGTCTATCCACATCCATTTCCTGTATTCGTCCTTTCCCTGTTACCGTGGCAGCCATCTTATCTAAGATCTTACTTACGTCATTTCCGATTGACCCTTTACGTATTTTATGTGCGGGGAAAAAACAATAAAAAAATGTTCGTGCATTATTACAGATCTTTGAATAATACGAATAAGGTATTATTAAATCTGATATCCACTCAAAATTGATTAAATGTAAAAACAGATTCTAAAAAATATCTTCCATAAACAGTTGATAATGCATGTATTACTTTACGCTCTCGACATAGTTTTTATTAAACAAAGCAGTTGGTAAAAATGTACGTCATTATAATCTCACTCATCGTAAACCACACCTAATGTCGACACTCATTATAGTGAAAGCTGTTGACTACAATAAATCATCCAGAACATGCTGTTGAGTATTGTCATTATATGGTGTGAATGAGAACAGCTGGAATATATTCGTCATCTTTTAAGACGCACTGAACTTCAGTACATGTATTCAGTTCCCCTTCGTTGAAAGCAAAACAACAAAAACAAGTTTCTTTCTTTCTGGAAATGCTTTGTAGTCCCCATTCTACCTCCCGGTGCACATAGGTTTAAATAAATCCGTATAATTGAGTCAATAATCTTTCTCCAGGCTACCTTCAATAAGTAAAAGACAAATGGTGTATCGAAGTCGACACTATATATACAAAGATGATCTTTTTCCAAGCTCCCCTGTCATGACATTTTCTATTTCATCTGTGAAGGCTAAGTTTCTTTGTCTTAGTGTCTCTTATATGTTTGTCCCATTTTTCAATGTCTACCTTTTGGTCCTATACCTTGGGTTTTAATAATATTCAATGTATGTTGATCTAGCTATTCTCTTTTCATTCACTCTGTTTACATGCCATTCCATCTCAGTTGATCTATTTCTATCTTAGTTTTTATGCCATCTACTTTAGTTTGATCTCTTGTTGAAAAAAATTTATGTTTCTGATTTTTGTCTCTTTTACCCACCAGTTGGCACTGGTGCTCATTTGTACATTGGCTTCCCAAATGTTTTAATGAGGACAGCTGCCAACTTACTTGCTACTGTATTCCTACGATCCCAAGTCCTGTAATCAAACCACTAGGCAGTCGACGCCACTGTTTCACGCCGTATAAATGCTTTGTAAGAAAACAACTGCCAATTGTTACAGTTTTTTGTTGACAATTATTGTTTACCTCCTCATAAGTACAAAGCTAACTCATGTTGATGTCGATTCAACACAAAACCTTGAAATCATTTCGAGTTTTTTTTTTCTTTTTCTGGCTTATTTCTGATTATCCTAAAGTAATAATTGTGAATCACGCCTCTTTATGTCTTCATTATTCAATGACCTGGTAATTATTTCTTTGAACTTGTTCTAATTTCCCCCTGCCCAGTTTAAAATTGTGTGTTTTAGGTTGTTCTCGTTAACTAAGTATTGTTTCTGGGGTTTTTTTTAAAAGAATGCATTCACATTCATTCATCTTTCTTTCTTTCTTTCTTTCTTTTTTGGTATCAGTTCCCATTCTACCTTCCGGTGTATGGGTTCCAGATAGCTACCCGAGATGATCTTTCTCCAGGATGCCTGTCTGACATTTTCCTGTTTCCTTCCAAAAAGTTAAATTTCTATGCTTCAATACCTCTTTTTTTATATCTTCTTTCCACTGGGTCCTGCCTTTTGGTCTTTTACCTTGGGTTTATTAAACTGTATCCACTCAAATTGATTTAGCTATTCTAAAAAGTACTATCATTCATTCTGTTTACATGCACAAACCATCTCAATTGATTTTGTTTCTATCTTGGTTTATGCCATCTGCTTTGGTTTTTGATTCTTATTGTTGTGTTTCTGATTTTTTGTCTCTTTAAGTTTCCCCTACTACTCTTCTTGAATGTTTCATTTCAGCTGCCTGACATCTACTGTATTCATAATGCTGTCTAAGGTCCAGTTTCACTGCTGGGGAGAGTAAGACAATAAACTGTATTGTATACTGTCATTTTGGTTTTGTTGACAATTCTTGTTTACGTACAAATCCCTTTCTCTGAATGGTTATATATTGTATTTTTGATTCTCTGGCTGATTTCTTCTCAGTTTTCCTCTGTGTTAATCATTACTTTCCTAGGTCATTGTAGCTTTTGTGGTTTCTATTAAATTCTGCTTTACATTGTATTCTTTTAAGGAATGCCATAATTCGCGATGGGCGCCGACGCAGGAGGTCGTGGGTTCGATCCCCTTGGTGGCCAGGATTTTTTCTGTCTATTCCTTGTATTTGTCTCAGCTCATTCTAATTCTTTTCCATTTATTGCCTAGCATTCCATGGTCCAAAAATCACAGCCCGTGTTCTTTTCCAGAGTCGTTGTCGAAAGTTCAATCCGGGCATATCAAATTTCTTTCTTTTGTTGTTGTTGTTGTTGTTGCTGTTGTTGTTGCTGTTGTTGTTTTTAGATGTGCGATGTTGACATTTGAAAACTGTATGACACCAGTACCCAGGATATTTTTTCTTGTTGGTATCAAGTTTAAATTCGATCATTCATCTAGATTCACTAGTTTTTCTACAGGGTTAAATGCGGGAGTCTCAGCCTAAAATAAAAGGTTATTATATATCCATCTAGAATATTATGTACATTTGCCTTTTTTCATTTCCTTTTCGCTCTCTTCTACACATATACGATGGCCTGGCCATATCCTACCTCTCCGACCTCTTCCTACCTCTTCCTACCTCTTTAAAGTGGCTAAAAGCGGTTGAATGCGGTTAAAACCGGTAAAAAAGCGGTTAAAAGCGGTTAAAAGCGGTTAAAACTGGTAAAAAGGGTTAAAGCTGTTAAAAGTTGTTAAAAGCGGTTAAAAAGCGGTAAATAGCAGTAAAAGCGGTAGGAAGCTGTAGGAAGCTGTAGGAAGAGGTAGGAAGCTGTAGGAAGCTGTAGGAAGCTGTAGAAAGAGAAGAAAGAGGTAGAAAAAGGTAGGGAAGAGATAGGAAGGAGGTAAGAAGAGGTAGGAAGATGTTCCTTTCCTACCTCTTCCTACAGCTTCCTACAGCTTCCTACCGCTTTTTACCTTTTGTTTCATTTCAACTTTTTGCTCTCTTCTACACATATACGATGGTCTGGCATATCCTACCTCTGCCTACCTCTTCTTACCTCTTCCCTACCTCTTTAAAGCGGCTAAAAGCGGTTCAATGCGGTTAAAACCGGTAAAAAGCGGTTAAAAGCGGTCAAAACCGGTAAAAGCGGGTCAAAGCGTTTAAAAGTGGTTAACAGCGATTAAAAAGCGGTAAAAAGCGGTAAAAAACGGTGGGAAGCTGCAGGAAGCTGTAGGCAGAGGTAGGAAGAGGTAGGAAGAGAGAGATATGAAGGTAGGAAGCTGTAGGAAGCTGATGAAGCTGTAGAAAAGAGGTAGAAAGAGGTAGAAAGAGGTAAAAGCAGTAAATAGCTGGTTTTTTGCCGGGTTTAAACCACTTTTCCAGGTTCTACCCGCCTGCAAAACTTTAAACCGCTTTAAGCCGTTTCTACCTCTTCCTACCTCTTCTTACCGTTTCCTAAAGCAACGTCACCTTCCTATAGTTTCTTACAGCTATTTACCTTTCTACCCCTTCCTACAGCTGCTTACCTCTTCTACCTCTTCCTACCTCTTCCTACCTCTCCCTACCACTTCTTACAGCTTCTTACAGCTTTCTACACTTTAAACCGCTTTGTACCGGTTTTAACCGTATTTAACCGCCTCAAACCGGTTTTTTTACCTTTAACCGGTTTTACCCGCCCTTAACCGGTTTGCCGGTTTTACCTGCCTGCAAACCGTTTGGAACCCATTTTAAACTGATTTTAACCACTTTAAAACCGCTTCCTACCTCTTCCTACCTCTTCTTACCGTTTTCTAAAGCTTCCTACAGCTTCCGACAGCTTCCTACAGTTTTTTTGGCTATTTACTTTCTACCCCTTCCTACAACTTCTTACCTCTTGTTAACTCTTCTTACCTCTTCCTACCTCTCCCTAACCCTTCCTACAACTTTACTACAGCTTCCTACCGCTTTCTACCGCTTTAAACCGCTTTGTAAACCGGTTTTACCCGCCCTCAACCGGTTTTTGCAACCACTTTTAACCCACGTTTTACCTGTTGCAAACCCCTTTGTACCGGTTTTAACTGGTTTTAAACCGCCTCAAACCTCCGTTTTCTAAAGCCCGTTTAAACCGCTTTTTACCGGTTTCTACCTGCCTTTAACCCGTTTTTACCGGTTTAAACCGGTTTTTACCCCGCCCTCAACCGGTTTTTACCGGTTTAAACCGCTTTTGCCGGTTTTACCCTCTGCCTGCAAACCGCTTTTTGCCGGTTTTAACCGCCTGGAACCGCTTTTAAACGCTTTAAACCGCTTTAACCCGCTTCCTACCTCTTCCTACCTCTTCTTACCGTTTTTTAAAGCTTCCTACAGCTTCCTACAGTTTCCTACAGTTTCTTGCAACTCTTTACCGCTTTCTACCTTCCTACAGCTTCCTACCGCTTCCTATCGCTGTCTAACTATTTAAACCGCTTTGTACCGGTTTTCACCGGTTGTAACCACTTTTAACCGGTTTTTACCGGTTGAAACCGGTTTAACTGGTTTTACAGGTTTTAACCGGTTTTACCCCCTTTAACCCGTTTTTTAATTTTTACCGGTTTAATCTGCTTTCTACCGGTTTTACCGCCTGCAAACTACTTGAAACCGCTTGGAACCGCTTTTAAACACTCTATACTGCTTTAAACCGCTTCCTATCTGTTCCTACCTCTTACCGTTTTCTAAAGCTTCATACAGCTTCCTACAGCTTCCTACCTCATGTAACTCTTGTTACCTCTTCCTACCTCTCCCTACCCGTTCTCCCTTCCTACAGTTTTCCTACCACTTTTACCGCTTTAAACCGCTTTTAACCGGTTTTACCGGTTTTTTAACCGGTTTACCCGCCTAAACCGCTTTTTACCGGTTTTAACACCTCAAACCGGTTATTACGGTCGAAACCGCTTTTTACCGGTTTCTACCTGCAAACCGTTTGAAACCCTTGGAACTCGTCTTTAACGGTCAGTTTAAACCGCTTTGTTCCTACCGGTTTAACCAGCTTCCTACAGCTTCCTACAGTTTCTTGCAATTTACCGGTTTCTTCTAAATCCGGTTTAAACCGTTTTTACCGGTTTTTTAACCTGCCTTTAACCGGTTTCTAACAGTTTTTTAATCCTTTTTTGTTTTACCGTCCTTAACCGGTTTTACCGGTTTAAACCTTTTTTACCGGTTTTTACCTGCATGCAAACAAAAACTTGAAACCGCTTGGAACCGATTTTAAACGCTTTAAACCGCTTTAAACCGCTTCCTACCTCTTCCTGCCCTCTCCGTTTCCTAAAGCTACCGTTTCTTAAAACTTCTCTGACTTCTACAGCTTCCTACCAGTTTCCTACAGTTTTTACTTAAACCACCTTGTTTCCGGTTTTAACCACTTTTAGCCTGTTTTACCGGTTTCAAAACGCTTTTACCGGTTTTAACTCTTGCTCGATTTAAACCGCTTTTTGCCGGTTTTAACCGCTTCCTTTTTACCTCTTTTAAACGCTTTAACTCTTCCTCTTCCTACCTGTTCTCTACGCGTTTCTAAAGGTTTCTACAGTTTCTTACAGCTATTTACTGCTTTCTACCCCTTCCTACAGGTTTTACCTCTTTAACTCTTCCTACCTTTACCTGTTTCCAACCACTTTGTACCGGTTTTAACTGGTATCGCTGTCTAACTATTTAAACCGGTTTCCAAAACCAGTTTGTAACCGGTTTTAACCGCCTGTCAACCGGTTTCTACCGGTTGGAAACCGTTACCTTGCGGTTTTGATGGTTTAAACCACCTCAAACGGCTTTTGAACCGGTTTTAACTGCCTTTAACCCGTTTTTACACGCCCTCAACCGGTTTACCGGTTGTAACCATTTACCGGTTTAAAACCTGCTTTTTCAAACCGCCTTCAAACCGCTTGGAACCGATTTTAAAACGCTTTAAACTGCTTTAAACCGCTTCTACCTCTTCCTACCCTCTTCTTGCCGTTTCTAAAGCTACAGCTTCGAACACCTTCCTATTTACCGCTTCCTACCCCTTCTAACTCTTCCTACCTCTTGTGCCCTCTTCCTACCTCTTCCTACAGCCCTACCCCTTCCTACGGTTTCCTACTTTTACCGCTTTAAACCGCTTTATACGGTTTTAACCGGTTTTAACCGCCGGTTTTTACAGTATAAACCCTTTTACCGGTTTTACCAGATTTAAATTACTCGTTTAACTGTACCGGTTTTAACCGGTTTTAACCGCCTCAAACGGTTTTACCGGTTTAAACCGCTTTACTGGTTTTCCCGCCTTTAACCGGTTTTGGTTTTAATCAGTTTTACTGCGTCCTTAACCGGTTTTAACCGGTTTAAAACCGGTTCTACCCTTACCGCAAACCGGTTGAAACCGCGCTGAACTCGATTTTAACCGGTTTAAACCGCTTCCACCTCCTCTCAGTTTCTTACCGTTTCCTAAACTTCCTACAGAAACCGCTTTGCTTGCTACCGGTTCCTACCTCTTTATAACTCTTGGTTTAACTCTTCCTGCTCTTCACCTCTCCCTACCCCTTCCTACAGCATCCTACCGCTTTAAACCACTTTGTACGGTTTTACCAGTTTTTAACTGCTTTTAACCGGTTTACCTGTTTAAACCACTTTGTACCGGTTTTAACTGGTTTATACACCATCAAACCGGTTTTACCGGTTTAAACCGGTACCGGTTTTAACCGGTTTCCGGTTTAAACCGGTTTTACCGGTTTAAACCACTTTTACCTGTTTCCATTTTTAACCGCCTGTAACCGTTCTACCGGTTGGAAACGGTTTACCGGTTGTAGCCGTCGGTTTTAAACCGCTTTTTCAGGTTCTACTCGCCTTCAGCCGCTTGGAACCGATTTTAAAAGTTTTTAAACCGCTTCCTCTTTCTAAACTTCCTACCCTTCCCTACGGTTTACCTCTTCTATCTTCCCTACCTCTTCCTACCTCTCCCTACACCTTCCTACAGTTCTACAGCTTCCTACCTTTCTACTTTGTACCGGTTTGAACCCGTTGTAACCGCCTAAAACCGGTGTTTACCGGTTTAAACCGCTTTGCTGGTTTTACCCGGTTTTTTAAATCTTGCTTTAACCGTTTTTACCAGTTCTAACTGGTTGAAACCGCCTTGTTCCGGTTACAGCCGGTTTAAACCGGTTTTAACCGGGTTTTTACCGATTGAAACCGCTTTGTACCGGTTTTAACCGGTTTAACCCGGTTTGAACGGGTTGTTCGGTTTAAACCGATTTTAAACCGTTTTAACTTTAATAAACGGGTTTTAACCGGTTTCAACAGTTTTGCCAGTTTAAACCGCCTTTTTCTGGAGTTCTACCGGTTTCGAAACGGTTTTAACCGCCTCAAACCGGTTTTCCGGTTTAAACCGCTTTTTGAACCCCGTTGTAACCGCCTAAAACCGGTGTTTACCGGTTTAAACCACTTGGTTTTAACTGCTTTAACCGTTTTACCGGTTCAAAACCGGTTTTACGGCTTGAAACCGCTTTGTACCGGTTTTAACGGTTTTTAACCCTTAATCGGTCTTAACGTTGTAACCGCTTTGTACCGGTTTGAAAACCGCTCAAACCGGTGTTTACAGCTTCTACTCGTCTGCAAACCGTTTTTACCGGTTCAAACCGGTTTTACCACTATAACCGGTTTTGCGGTTTAAACCGCTTTTTCAGCTTCTACTCGTCTGCAAACCTTAAACCGCTTGGAGCCGCTTTTAAACCACTTCCTACCTCTTCCTACTTCTTCTTACCGTTTTCTAAAGCTTCCTTCAGCTTCCTACAGCCTCTACAGTTTCTTACAGCTATTTACCGCTTTCTACCCCTTTCTGCAACTTCCTACCTCACCCTAACTCTCCTTAGCTCTTCCCTACCTCTCCCTACCCCTTCGTACAGCTTCCTACCGTTTTCTACAGCTTTAATCCGCTTTGTACCAGTTTTAACCGCTTTTACCGGTTTTAACGGTTGAAACCGCTTTGTACCGGTTTGCACCGATTTTAAACCGGTTTAACGCCTCAAACCGGTTTTCGGTTTTAAACTGCCTTTACCGGGGTTTTACCGGGTTTAAATCAGTTTACCCGCCCATGACCGGTTTTAACGGGTTGAAAACCGCTTTGTACGATTTGAACCGTTTTTAACCGGTCTTTGCAGTTTAAACCGGTTTTTACCCGCCCTTAACTGGTTTTTGCCGGGTTCTACCCGACTTCAAACCGCTTGAAACTGCTTGGAACCGGTTTTAAAGCCGCCTGGAAACCGGGTTTTACCAGTTTAAACCACTTTGTACCGGTTTCAACCGGTTTTAACCGCCCTAAAACCGGTTTTACCGGTTTAAACCGTATTAAACCGTAGTTTGCCGTTTTTAACCGGTTTTACCCGCCCTTAATCGGTTTTTACCGGTTTAAACCGCTTTCTCCGGTTCTACTCGCCGCTAAACCGCTTTGGAACCGATTTTAAACGCTTTAAACCGCTTTAACCGCTTCCCTGCCTCTTTCTACCTCTTCTTACCGTTTCCTAAAGCTACAACTTCCTAAAGCTGCCTACTGTTTCCTACAGCTATTTACCTCTTATCGCTCTTTATACTCTTTATGCTCTTTATCGCTCTTTATCGCTCTTTATCGCGCCTATCGCAACCTATCGCAGCCTATCGCAGCCTATCGCAGCCTATCGCATCCTATTGCTCTTTATCGCAGCCTATCGCTGTTTATCGCAGCCTATCGCAGCCTATCGCAGCCTATCACAGCCTATCGCAGCCTATCACAGCCTATATCACAACCTATCGCACCCTATCACAACCTATCACAACCTATTGAAACCTATCGCAGCTTATCACAGTCTATCGCAGCCTGTCGCACCCTTCTCGCCGCCTATCACACCTATCGCACCCTATCGCTCTTTATCGCTGCCTATCGTTCTTTATCGCAGCCTATCCTCTTTATCGCTCTTTATCGCAGCCTATCGCTCATTATCGCTCTTTATCGCAGCCTATCGCAGCCTATTTCAGCCTATCGCAGCCTATCGCAGCCTATCGTTCCCTATCGCAGCCTATCGCAACCTATCACAGCCTATCGCAACCTATCGCAGCTATCGCAAGCTATCGCTCTTTATCGCTCTTTATCGCTCTTTATCCCTCTTTATCGCTCTATCGCTGCCTATCGCTCCCTATCGCTCCCTATCGCCCCCTTCGCTGCCTATCGCTCTTTATCGCGCTTTATCGTAGCCTATCGCTCCTATCGCAGCCTATCGCTGCCTATCGTAACCTATCGCTCTTTTATCGCTTTTTATCGCTCTTTATCGCTGCCCATCCCTCTTTATCGCTGCCTATCACATCCTATCGCTGCCTATCGCTCTTTATCGCTGCCTTATCGCTCTTTATCGCTCTGTATCGCTCTTTATCGCTGCCTATCGCTCTTTATCGCTGCCTATCGCTCTTTTTCGCATTTTACCGCTCTTTATCGCTGCCTATCGCTCTTTATCGCTGCCTATGGCTCTTTATCGCTGCCTATGGCTCTTTATCATGCCTATGGCTCTTCTCGCTTTTTATGGCTCTTTATCGCTGCCTATGGCTGCCTATGGCTCCTATCTGCCTATAGCTGCCTTATCGCTGCCTATCGCTGCCTATGGCTGCCTTTGGCTGCCTATGACTGCTATATGGCTGCCTATGGCTGCCTTTGGCTCTTTATCGCTGCCTATGGCTCTTTAGCGCTGCCTATGGCTGCCTATGGCTGTCTATGGTTCTTTATCGCTGCCTATGACTCTTTATCGCTGCCTATGGCTCTTTATCGCTGCCTATAGCTCTTTATCGCTGCCTATGGCTGTTTTTATCGCTTTTATCGCTGCCTATCGCTTTTTTATGGCTGCCTATCGCTCTTTATAGTTGCCTATCGCTGCCTATGGCTGCCTTAGGCTACCTGTCGCTGCTTGTATCGCTGTCTATCGCTCTTTTTTATTGCTCTTTATCGCAGCATATCGCAGCCTATTGCTCTTTATCGCAGCCTATCGCTCTTTATCGCAGCCTATCGCTCCCTATCGCAGCCTATCGCAGCCTATCGCTCCCTATCGCAGCCTATTGCAGCCTATCGCAGCCTATCAGCCTTTATCGCAGCCTCTCGCAGGCTATCGCAGCCCTATCGCAGCCTATGACAGCCTATCGCAGTCTACCGCTCTTTATCGCTCTTTATCGCTTTTTATCACGGCCTATCGGTCTTTTATCGCTCCTATCACTCTTTATCGCAGTCTCTGTACTCTTTATCGCAGTCTATCGCTCTTTATCGCAGCTTTATCGCTCTTTATCGCAGCCTTATCGCTCTTTATCGCAGCCTATCGCTCTTTATCGCAGCCTATCGCTCTTTATCGCAGCCTATCGTTCCTGATCGCAGCCTATCGCTCTTTATCGCTCTGTATCGATCTTTATCGCTCTTTATCGCTTTTGATCGCTCTTGATTGCTCTTGATCGCTCTTGATCGCTCTTTATCGCTCTTTTATCGCTCTTTATCGCTCTTTATCGCTCTTTATCGCAGCCTATCGCTCTTTATGCAAGCCTATCGCTCTTTATCGCATCCTATCGTTCCTGATCGCTCCTTTATCGCTCTTTATCGCTCTTTATCGCTCTTTATCGCTCTTTATCGCTCTTTATCGCTTTTTTATCGCTCTTTATCGCTCTTGATCGCTCGTTATCACAGCCTATCGCTCTTTATGCTCTTTATCGATCTTTATCGCTATTTATCGCAGCCTACCGCAGCGTATCTCAGCCTATCGAAGTCTATCGCAGCCTATCGCTCTTTATCGCATCTTTATCGCTCTTTATCGCTCTTTATCGCAGCCAATCAGTTTTTACCGGTTTAAACCAACTTTTTCGGGTTCTACCCGACTTCAAACCGGTTGAATCACTTGGAACCGGTTTTAAACCGCCTCAAACCACTTTTTACCGGTTTAAACCGTTTTTATCCGTTCTACTCGCCTTCAAACCGCTTGGAACCGATTTTTATCGGCTTTTAAACCGCTTTAAACCGCTTCTTACCTCTTTCTACCTCTTCTACCGTTTCCCAAAGCTTCCTTATCGGAGCCTTTCGCAGCCTATCGCTTCCTACTCGTTTCTTATCGCAGCTATCGGCCTCTTATCGCTCTTTATTGCAGCCTATCGCAGCCTATCGCAGCCTATCGCAGCCTATCGCTCTTTATCGCTCTCTATCGCTCTATCGCTCTTTATCGCTCTTTATCGCTCTTTATCGCCCTTTATCGCCCTTTATCACTCTTTATCCTCTTTATCGCTCTTTATCGCTTTTATCGCAGCCTGTCGCAGCGTATCGCAGCCTTTATCGGAGCCCATCGCTTTTTCGCAGCCTATCGCTCTTTATCATCTTTATCGCTCTTTATCGCTCTTTATCCCCAACCTATCGCAACTATCGCAGCCTACCGCAACTACAGTCTATCGCAGCCTATCGCAGCCTATTGGCAGACTATCGCAGCCTATCGCAGCCTATCGTTCTTTATCGCTCTTTATCGCCCGTTATCGCTCGTTATCGCTCTTTATCGCTCTTTAACGCTGTTTATCGCTGTTTATCGCTCTTTATTGCTCTTTATTGCTCTTTATCGCTCTTTATCGCTCTTTATCGCTCTTTATCGCTCTTTTACCGCTCTTTAACGCTCTTTACCCGCTCTTTACCGCTCTTTATCGCTCTTTATCCTCTTTATCACTCTTTATCGCTTTTTATCTCTTTTTATCGTTTTTTTGCAGCCTATTGCAGTCTATCACAGCCTATCCCAGCCTATCGCAGTCTATCACAGCCTATCATCAGCCTATCGCAGCCTACGCATCCTAATGCAATCGTTCTATCGCAACCTATCGCAACCTATCACAACCTATTGCAACCTATCATCGCTGTTTATCGCTCTTTATCGCTCTTTATCGCTCGTTATCGCTCTTTATCGCTCTTTATCGCTCTTTATCGCTCTTTATCGTTCCTATCGCTCTTTATCGCTCCTTATTGCTCTTTATCGCAGCCTTTCGCAGCCTATCCCAGCCTATCGCCAGCCTATCGCAGCCTATCGCAACCTATCGCAGCCTATCGCAAGCTATCAAGCTATTGCAACCTATCGCAAGCTATTGCAACCTATCGCAACCTATCACAACCTATTGCAACCTATCGCAGCCGATTGCAGCCTTTATCGCAGCCTATCGCACCCTATCGCCGCCTATCGCTCTATCGCTCCCTATCGTTCTTTATCCCTTATCGCTCTCTAGGGACCCTATCGCAGCCTAGCGCTCTGTATCGCACCCTATCGCACCCTATCGCAGCCTATCGCAGCCTATCAAGCCTTTATCGCAGCCTTATCGCTCCAATCGCAGCCTATCGATCTTTATCGGAGCCTATCGCTACCTATGGCTGCCTATCGCTGCCTATGGCGGCATATGGCCTGCCCTATCGCTATTTATCGCTCTGGCCGATCTTTATCGCTTTGAACCGCTCTTTACCACTTTTTATCGCTCTTTATCCGTTCGAATCGTTTTTAACCGTTTCTAACCGTTTCCAACCGCTTATATCCCCTTCTAACCCCTTCTATCCCCTTCTAACCCCTTCTAATCCATTCCTACCGCTTTTATCCGCTTGTAATCGCTTGTAACCGCTTTATCCGCTTGTAACCGCTTTAAAACGCATTCTAACGCTTTTACACAGCTTCCTACAGCTTCCATCCATTTTTATCCGCTTTTTGTCTTCTCTTTATCGCTTTCTACATACAGCTTTTTCTATCGCCTCTAACACTTCCCTACAGCTTTCATACAGCTTTCTACAGTTTCCTACCGCTTCTAACCGCTCTAATACCTCCACACCTTCCAATCCCTGCCCATCCCTCTTTATCGCTGCCCATCCTTCTTTATCGCTGCCCATCCCTCTTTATCGCTGCCTATGGCTCTTTATCGCTGCCCATCGCTCTTTATCGCTGCCCCTCCTCTTTATCGCTGCCCATCCCCTCTTTATCGCTGGCTACAGTCTTTATCGCTGCCTATGGCTCTTTACCGCTCATTTTATGGCTCTTTATCGCTGCCTATGGCTCTTTATCGCTGCCTATCGCTCTTTATCGCTGCCTATGCGAAATATCGCTGCCTATCGCTCTTTATCGCTGCCTATGGCTGCCTATCGCTGCTTATGGCTGCCTATCGCAGCCTATCGCTGCGTATCGCTGCCTTTCGCATGCCTATCGCAGCTGCATATCGCTGCCTATGGCTGCCTACCGCTGCCTATCGCTACCTATGGCTGCCTATGGCTGCCTATATCTCTCTTTATCGCTGTCTATGGCTCTTTATAGCTGCATCGCTCTGGCTCTTTATCGCTGCCTTTATCGCTCTTTATCGCTGCCTAAGGCTCTTTATCGCTCCTATCAGCTTGCCTATGGCTGGCTATCGCTGCCTATGGCTCTTTCATCGCTGCCTGTGGCTCTTTATCGCTACCTATGGCTCTTTAACGCTGCCTTTAGGGCTCTTTATCGCTGCCTTAGGGCTCTTTATCGCGCTCATCGCTCTTTATTGCGCTGTCAATAGCTGCCTGCCTATCGCAGCCTATCACAGCCTATCACAGCCTATCACAGCCTATCACAGCCTACCAGACTATCACAGCCTATCGCAGCCTATCGCAGTTTATCGCTCCTATCACAGCCTATCCAGAGCCTATCACAGCTTTATCGCTCTTATCGCAGCCTATCACAGCCTCTCACAACTTATCGAAGCCTATCCTCTTTATCGCTGCCTATCGTTCTTTATCGCTGCCTCTCTTTATCGCTGCCTATCGTTTTTTATCGCTGCCTATCGCTCTTTATCGCTCCCCTATCGCTCCCTATCGCTTCTTATCTGGCTCCCCTATCGCTCTTTATCGCCTATCGCAGCCTATCACTTTTTATCGCAGCTTATCGCAGCCTATCGCTCTTTATCGCAGCCTATCGCTCTTTATGCTCTTTATCGCTCTTTATCGCTCTTCATCGCAGGCTACCGCAGCCTACCAGCACCCTATCGCAGCCTATCGCAGCCTATTGTAGCTATCGCAGCCTATCGCAGCCTATCGCTCTTTATCGCTTTTTATCGCTCTTATCGCTCTTTATCGCTCTCTATCGCTCTTTATTGCTCTTTATCGCTCTTTATCGCTCTTTATCGCTCTATATCGCTCTTTATCGCAGCTTTTCGCAGCCTATCGCAGCCTATCGCTCCCTTATCGCAGCCTATCGCAACCTATCGCACCTTATCGCACCCTATCACCCCTATCGCACTCTATCGCTCTAATACTTCCCCATCCCTGCCCATCCCTCTTTATCGCTGTCCCATCCTCTTTATATGCCCATCCAGCTCTTTATTGTTGCCTATGGCTCTTTATCGCTGCCCATCCCTCTTTATCGCTGCCCATCCCAGCTTTATCGCTAGCCCATCCCTCTTTATCGCTGCCTATCGCTCTTTATCGCTGCCTATTGCTCTTTATCGCTGGCTATTACTCTTTATCGCTGCCTATCAGCTGTTTTATCGCTGCCTATGGCTCTTTATCGCTGCCTATGGCTCTTTATCGCTGCTTATGGCTGCGTATCGCTCTCTATGGCTGCCTATCGCTGCCTATCGCTGCTTATAGCTGTCTATCGCTCTTTACCGCTGTCTATCGCTCTTTTATCGCAGCCTATCGCTCTTTATCGCATCCTACCGCTCTTTATCGCAGCCTACCGCTCTTTTAGCCCGCCTATCGCTCTTTATCGAGTCTATCGCAGCCTATCGCAGCTTATCGCAGCCTATTGCTCTTTATCACAGCCTATCGCTCTAAATCGCTCTTTATTGCTCCTATCGTTCTTTATCGCTCTTTATCGCAGCCTATCGCTCCCTATCGCTCCCTATCGCTCCCTATCGCTCTATCGCAGCCTATCGAAGCCTATCGCAGCCTATCGCAGCTTATCGCAGCCTATCGCGGCCTATAACTCTTTAATGCTCTTTATCACTCTTTCTCGTTTTTTATCGCTCTTGATCGCTTTTTATCGCTCTTTATCCCGCTCTTTATCGCTCTTTATCGCTTTTATCGCTCTTCATCGCTCTTTATCGTTCTTTATCGCTCTTTATCGCTGCTATCACAGCCTACCGCAGCCTACCGCAACCTATTGCAGCCTATTGCAGCCTATCGCAGCCTATCGCAGCCTATCGCTCTTTATCGCTCTTTATCGCTCTTTATCGCTCTTTATCGCTCTTTATAACTTTTTATCGCTCTTTATCGCTTTTTATCGCTCTTTATCGCTCTTTATCGCTCTTTATCGCAGCCTACCGCTCTTTATCGCAGCCTACCGCTCATTATAGCCACTATCGCTCTTGATCACTTTAGCCTATCGCAGCCTATCGCAGCCTATCGCAGCCTTTATCACAGCCTATCGCAGCCTATTGCTCTTTATTGGCAGCCTATCGCTCTTTATCGCAGCCTATCGCTCTTTATCGCAGATCGCTCTTTCGCAGCTCTTTATCGCTCTTTATCGCTCTTTATCACAGCCTATCGCAGCCTATCGCAGCCTATCACAGTCTATCGCTAGTCTATCGCTCTTTATCGCTCTTTATCGCTCTCTATCGCTCTATATCGCTCTTTATCGCTCTTAATCGCTCTTCATCGCTCTTTATCGCTCTTTGTCGCTCTTCATCGCTCTTTATAGCTCTTTATCGCTCTTTATCGCTCTTTATCGCTCTTTATCGCTTTTTATCGTTCTTTACAGCAGCCTATCGCTCTTTATCGCCTGCCTATCGCTTTTTATCGCGGCCTATCGCTCTTTATCGCAGCCTATCGCTCTTTATCGTTCTTTTAGCGCTGCCTGTCGCTCTTTATCGCTCTTTATCGCTCTTTATCGGAGCCTATCGCTCTTTATCGCTCTTTGTAGCAGCCTATCGCGAAGCCTATCGCAGCCTACCGCAGCCTACCGCAGCCTAACGTACCCTATCGCAGTCTATCGCTCTTTATCGCCTTTTGCGCTCTTTATCGCTCTTTATCGCTCTTTATCGCTCTTGATCGCTCTTGATCGCTCTTTATCGCTCTTTTATCGCAGCCTTTTTGGCCTATCTTTATCGCCAACTATCGCAGCCTATTGCAGCCTATTGCAGCCTATCGCCAGCCTATCGCAACCTATCACAACCTTGATCGCTCCTATCACAACCTTTATCGCAGCCTATCGCTCCTTATTGCAGCCTATCGAGCCCTATCGCTGCCTATCGCACCTATCGCAGCCTATCGCACCCTATCGCAGCCTATCGCACCCTGTCGCACTCTATCGCAGCCTATCGCAGCCTATCGCAGCCTATCGCAGCTATGGCTGCCTATGGCTACCTATATTGCTCTATGGCTGCTTATGGCTGCCTATGGCTGGCTATGGCTGCCTATGGCTACCTATGGCTCCGTATCGCCTTTTTCTATCGCTGCCCATCGCTGCCTATCGCTGCCTATCCTTGCCTTATTGCTGCCTTATGGCTGCCTTTCGCTGCTTATGGCTGCCTATCGCTGCCTTTCGCCGCCTATACGCCTATCGCAGCCTACCGCAGCCTACCGCACGTTATTGCAGCCTATCGCTCTTTATCCCCTTTTATCGCTCTTTATCGCTCTTTATCGCTCTTTATTGCTCTTTATCGCTTTTTATCACTCTTTATCGCTCTTTATCGCTCTTTTTCGCAGCCTTTCGCAGCCTATCGCAGCCTATTGCAGCCTATCGCAGCCTATCGCAGCCTATCGCAGCCTATCGCAGCCTATCGCAACCTATCGCAACCTATCGCAGCCTATCGCAGCCTATTGCCGCCTATCGCATCCTATCGCACCCTTTCGCACTATCGCACCCTATCGCTCCATATCGCACCCTATCGCAGCCTATCGCCCTATCGCACCCTATCGCACCCTATCGCAGCCTATCGCAGCCTATCGCTGCCTATCGCTGCCTATCGCTGCCTATCGCTGCCTATAGCTGCCTATGGCTGCCTGTGGCTGTCTATGTCTGCCTATGCCTGCCTATCGCTCCTTATCGCTGCCTATCGGTGCCTATCGCTGCCTATCGCTCTAACCGCCTTAGACCACTTTCAACCGCTTCGAACCGCTTCGAGCCGTTTCCGAACCGTTTCGAACCGTTTCGAACTGTTCGAACCGCTTATAACCCCTTTATACCCCTTCTATCCCCTTCTAGCCCCTTGTAACCCCTTCTAACCCCTTCTAACCCTTCTAATCCATTTTTGTCATCGCTTGTAACCGCTTCTAACCGCTTCTAACCGCTTCCAACTGCTTTTAAACCTCTTCCTATCGCTTTTATACAGCTTCCACTACAGTTTCCTATCGCTTTTATACAGCTTCCTACAGCTTCCATCATTTTTATCCGCTTTTAACCGCTCTTTACCGCTTTCTACATACAGCTTTTTACCGCTTCCTAACGCTTCCTACCGCTTTCATACAGCTTCCCACAGTTTCCTACAGCTTCCATATCCTTTAACCGCTTTTAACCGCTCTTACCGCTGTTAACCGCTTTCTACAGTTTCCTACTACTTCTTTACGTCTGGTAAGTACTTCTTCTTTATGTCTGTTAGGTACTACTTCTTTATGTCTCGTAGGTAATACTTCTTTATGTCTGGTAGGTACTACTTTTTTCTGTCTTATAAGAACTATTTCTTTATGTCTGGTTGGTACTACTTCTTTATGTCCGGTAGGTACTACTTCTTTACGTCTGGTAGGTACCACTTTTTTATGCCTGGTAGGTACTACTTCTTTATGTTTCGTACGTACTATTTATTTATGTATGGTAGGTACTACTTCCAGGCGGAATGATATCGAATTAGAAGACGATTGAGGTCGCGTAGTCATTTACAATCAAAGAACGATTGAGGCCGCGTAGTGATATCGAATTAGAAGACGATTGAGGCCGCGTAGATATCGAATTAGAAGACGAGGTGAGGCGCGTGATATTGAATTAGAGGCCGATTGTGGCGTAGTGATATGGAATTAGAGGACGATTGAGGTCCTGGTATATCGAATTAGAGGACGGTTTAGGCGGCGTAGTGATATGGAATAAGAGGACAATTGAGGCCGCGTAGTGATATCGAATTAGAGGACGATTGAGGCCGCGTTGTGATATCGAATTGAGGACGATTGAGGCAGCGTAGTGATATCGAATTAGAGGACATTTGAGGCAGCGTAGTGATATCGAATTAGGAGGACGATTGAGGTCACGTAGTGATATCGAATTAGAGGACGATTCAAGCTGCGTAGTAATATCAAATTAGGAGGCCAATTGAGGCATAGTAATGGAATTTTAAAAAAAGAGCAAAAAACAGAAAAAGAGGACGAAATACAGAAAAGAAGACCAAGAAGAACAAAGACAAAATAGAACACGAAAAGACAAAAAACAAGAACAGAAGACCAAAAGAAAGGAAGACCAAAGTCCAGAAAAGAAGACCAAAGACAAGAAAAGACCAAGACAAAATAGAAGACGAAAAAACGAAAAAAGGAGACCAAATAAAAAAATACCAAAGACAAGAAAAGAGGAGCAAAGACAAAAAAGAAGACCAAAGACAAGAAAAGAAGACCAAAGACAAGAAAAGACCAAGAAAAAACGAAAAAAGAAGACCAAATACAAAAAAATACCAAGAGACAAAGAAAAAAAGAAGACCGAAAGCAAAAGACAAAAAAAGACCAAGACAACAAAAAAGACAAGACAAGAAAAAGAAGACCAAAGACAAGAAAAAAAGACAAAAAAGAAGAAAAAAACGAAAAAAAGAAGACCAAATACAAAAATATACCAAAGACAAGAAAAAAAAGAGGAGCAACGACAAAAAAAAAGACCAAAAGAAAAAAAAACAAGACCACAAAGAAATGAAGACCAAAGACAAGAAAAGACAACAAAAAAGAAGACCAGACAAAGAAGACTAAATACAAGAAAAGAAGACCAACAAAAAAGAATAAAGACAAAATAGAAGACGAAAGAAGAAGAAGAAAGACCCAAACACAAGAAAAGAAGACCAAAGACAAGAAAAGACGAAGACCAAAAAGAAGGCAAAGACAAGACCAAAAAGAAAAGAAGACAGACAAGAAAAGACAAGACTAAAAGAAGACCAATAAACAGAAAAAGACCAAGTACAAGAAAAAGAAGACCAAAAAAGAACAAAGACAAATAGAAGACTTAAAGACAAAAACAAGAACAAAGACAAGAAAAGAGGACCAAAGACCAGACAAGAAGACCAAAGACAAGAAAAGACCAAGACAAAAAAGAGGACGAAAAAATAAACAAAAAGAAGACCAAATACAAAAAGACCAAAGACAAGAAAAGAAGACAAAAACAACAAGAAGACCAAACATACTACAAAAAAGAAGTCCAAATACAAGAAAAGAAGACCAAAGACAAAAAAAAGACCAAGACAAAAAAAGACCCAAGACAAGAAAAGAAGACCAAACACAAGAAAGAAGACCAATTCGAAAAAGAAGACCAAAGACACAAAAACACAAAAAGAAGACCCAAAGACAAGAAAAGAAGACCAAAGTAAAAAAAAGACCAAGACAGAAAAAATACCCAAGATAAGAAAAGAAGACCACAAAGAAGGAAAGAAGACCAAACACAAGAAAAGAAGACCAAACACAAGAAAAGAAGGCCAAAGACAAGAAAAGACCCCGACAAAAAAGAAGACCAAAAAACAGAAAGAGAAGACCAAATACAAGAAAAGAAGACCAACGACAAAAAAGAAAATTAGAGGACGATTGAGGCGTAGTGATATCGAATTAGAGGACGATTGAGTCCGCGTAGATACCAAATTAAAGGACGATTCAGGCTGCGTAGTGATATCGAATTAGGAGGACGATTGAGGCGGAATGTTATCGAATTCCAGGACGAGTGAGGCCTCGTAGTGATATTGAATTAGAGGACGATTGAGGCCGCGTAGAGATTTCTAATTAGGGAGAGGATTGAGGCGTGTAGTGATATCTAATTAGAGGACTATTGAGGTCGAGTAGTGATATCGAAGTGAAAGACTATTGAAGCCGCATATTGATATCCAATTACAGGACGATTGAAAACCTCAGACAAAAGAGAAGACCAAAGACAAGAAAAGAAGACCAAGACAAAAAAGAACATCAAAAACAAAAAAGAACACTCAAGATAAGAAAAGAAGATCAAAGACCAAAAACAGACCAAAGAAAAAAAAGGTCAAAGACAAAGAAGAAGACCACAGACGAACAAGAAAACCCCACAAAAAGATGACCAAAGGACCAAAGACAAAAAAGAAGACCAAAGAGAAGAAAAGAAGACCAAACACAAGAAAAAGAAGACCAAAGACAGGAAAAGAAGACCAAAGACAAAAAAGAGAATATCAAAGACAGGAAAAAGAAGACCAAAGACAAAAAAGAAGACTAAAGACAAAAAACAAGACCGAAAACAAGAAAAGAAGACTAAAGACGAGAAAAAAGAGAAAAAAAAGAAAAGAAAACCAAGGACAAAAAACAAGACCAAAGACAAGAAAAGAAGACCAGAGACAAAGAAAGAAGACCAAAGACCGAAAAGAAGACCAAAGACAAAAAAGACTAAAAAGACAAGAAAAGAAGACCCAAGACGAGAAAAGAAGACCAAAGCCAAGAAAAGAAGACCAAAACACAAGAAGAAAATATCAAAGACAGGAAAAGAAGACCAAAGACGTCTAATAGATACTACTTTTTTATGCCTTGTAGGTACTACTTTTTTATGTTTTGTAGGTACTATTTTTATGTATGGTAGGTACTACTTTAGGTCTGGTAGGTACTACTTCTTTATGTCTGGTAGGTACTACTTCTTTATGTCTGTTAGGTACTACTTCTTAATGTCTCGTAGGTACTACTTCTTTATGTCTGGTAGAATACTTTTTTTCTATCTTGTAAGAACTATTTTTATGTCTTGTTGGTACTACTTTTTATGTCTGTTAGGTACTACTTTTTTCTGTCTTGTAGAACTATTTCTTTATGTCTTGTTGGTACTACTTCTTTATGTCTATTAGTACTACTTTTTTTCTGTCTTGTAGGAACTCTTTCTTTATGTCTGGTGGGTACTACTTCTTTATGTCATGTAGGTACTACTTCTTTACGTCTGCTAGGTACTACTTTTTATGCCTGGTAAGTTCTACTTTTTTCTGTCTTGTAGGAACTATTTTTTATGCCTGTTAGGTACTACTTTTATGTCTCTCGCAGCCTTTCGCAGCCTTCCGCAACCTATCACAGCCTATCACCGCCTATCGCATCCTATCGCACCCTATCGCACCCTATCGCAGCCTATCGCACCCTATCGCACTTATCGCATCCTATCGCACCGTATCGTAGCCTGATCGCAGCCTATGGCTGCCTATGGCTGCGTATGGATGCGTATGGATGCCTATGGCCGCCTATCGCTGCCTATCGCTCTTTACCGCTGCCTATCGCTCTTTATCGCAGCCTATCGCTCTTTATCGCAGCCTATCGCTCTTCATCGCTCTTTATCGGAGCCTTATCGCTCTTTATCGGAGCCTTATCGCTTCTTATTGCTTTTTATCACATCTTTATTGCTTTTATCGCAGCCTATCGCAGCCTTATCGCAGCCTATCGCAGTCTATCACAGACTATCGCTCTTTATCGCTCTTTATGTCTCTTTATCGCTCTTTATCGCTCTTTATCGCTCTTTATCACTTTTTATCGCTCTTTTATCGCTCTTTATCGCTTTCATTGCTCTTTATCGCTCTTTATCCGCTCTTTACCGCTCTTCTTCGCAGCCTATCGCTCTTTATCGCTCTTTTTATCGCTCTTTATCGCAGCCTATCGCTCTTTATCGCTCTTTTTCGCAGCCTATCGCTCTTTATCACATTTTATCGCTCTTATCGCTCTTTACCGCTCTTTATCGCAGCCTACCGCTCTTTATCGCAGCCTTTTGCAATCTATCGCAGCCTATCGTAGCCTATCGCAGCCTATCGCAGCCTATCGCAACCTATCGCAAGCTATCGCAACCTATCGCAACCTATCACAACCTATTGCAACCTATGGCAGCCTATCGCAGCCTATCGCACCCTATCGCCGCCTATCGCACCCTATCGCACCATATCGCACCCTATCGCACCCTCATCGCACTTTATCGCACCTATCGCAGCCTATCGCAGCCTATCGCACCCTATCACTCTTTATCGCAACCTATTGCTTTTATCGCTCTTTATCGCAGCCTATGGCTGCCTATGGCTGCGTATGGCTGCCTCATCTTTATCGGTGCCTATCGCTCCTATGGATGCTTATCGCTCCCTATCGCAGCCTTTCGCAGCTATGGCTGCGGTATGGCTCCCAATCGCTGCCTATCGCTCTGGACCGCTTTAGACCGCTTTCAACCGCTTCGAACCGCTTCGAACCGTTTCGAACCGTTTCGAACCGTTTCGAACTGTTTCGAACCGTTTTGAACCGCTTTTAACCCCTTCTACCCCTTTTAACCCCTTCTAACCCCTTCTAATCCCTGCAACCCCTTCTAATCCAGTCTTACCGCTTGTAACCACTTGTAATCGCTTGTAACTGCTTCTAACCGCTTCTAACCGCTTCCAAACGCTTTTAAACCGCTTCCTACCGCTTTTATACAGCTTCCTAGTTTCTACCGCTTTTATACAGCTTCCGACAGCTTCCATCGATTTTTATCCGCTTTTAACCGCTCTTCACCGCTTTCTACGTACAGCTTTTTACCGCTTTCTAACGCTTCTACCGGTTTCATATAGCTTCCTACAGTTTCCTACAGCTTCCATATCCTTTTAACCGCTTTTAACCGCTCTTTTACCGCTTTTAACCACTCCTTACCGCTTTTTACAGCTTTGTAGAGTTTCCTACCGCTTCTAACCGCTCTAATACCTCCCCATCCCTCCCCATCCCTGCCCATCCCTTTTATCGCTGCCCATCCCTCTTTATCGCTGCCTATGGCTCTTTATCGCCGCCTATCCCTCTTTATCGCTGCCCATCCCTCTTTATCGCTGCCTATGGCTCTTTATCGCTGTCTATCGCTCTTTATTGCTGCCTATGGCTCTTTATCGCTGCCTATTGCTCTTTATCGCTGCCTATGGCTGCCTATCGCTGCCTATGCCTACCTGGCTGCCTATGGCTGCCTATCGTTGCCTATGGCTCTTATCGCTGCCTGTGGCTCTTTATTGCTGCCTATGGCTCTTTATCGCTGCCTATGGCTCTTTATCGCTGCCTTTCGCTCTTATCGCTGCCTATGGCTCTTTATAGCGCTGCCTATGGCTCTATCGCGCTGCCTATGGCTGGCCTGCCTATCACATCCTATCACAGCCTATCACAGCCTATCATAGCCCATCACAGCCTATCACAGCCTATCGCAGCCTATCGCAGCCTATCACAGCCTATCACAGCCTATCACAGCCTATCACAGCTTATCACAGCCTATCACAGCCTATCACAGCATATCGCACTTCATCGATGCCAATCGCTCTTTATCGCTCCTCATCGCTTTTTTCGCTGCCTATCGTTCTTTATCGCTATCTATCGCTCTTTATCGTTGCCTATCGCTCTTTATCGTTACCTATCGCTCTTTATCGCAGCCTATCGCTCTTTATCGCAGCCTACCGCTCTTTATCGCAGCCTACCGCTCTTTATGGCCAACTATCGCTCTTTATCACAGCCTATCGCAGTCTATCGCAGCCTATCGCAGCTTATAGCAGCCTATCGCAACCTATCGCTCTTTATTAGAAGCCTATCGCTCTTTATCGCAGCCTATCGCTCTTTATCGCTCGCCTATCGCTCTTTATGCTCTTTATCGCTGTTTATCAAGCATCGCAGCCAAAGCCTATCGCAACCTATCGCAGCCACGCAGCCTATCGTATCTATCGCAGCCTATCGCTCTTATCGCTCTTTATCGCTCTCTATCACTTATCGCTCTCATCGCTCTCTATCGCTCTTTATCGCTTTTTATCGCTTTTATCGCTCTATTTACTTTTTATCGCTCTTTATCGCTCTTTATCACTTTATCGCCTTTTATCGCTCCTATCGCAGCCTATCGCAGCCTATCGCTCTTTATTGCAGCCTATCGCTTTTATCGCAGCCTATCGCTCTTTATCGCTCTTTTATCGCTCTTTTATCGGAGCTATCGCTCTTTTATCGCTTTTTATTGCTCTTTATCGCTCTTCATTGCCATTTATCGCTCTTTATCCTCTTTATCGCAGTCTATCGCTCTTTATCGCAGCGCCTACCGCTTTTATCGCAGCCTACCGATCCTTATGGCGAAATATCGCTCTTTATCACAGCCTATCGCAGTCTATCGCAGCCTATCGCAGTCTATAGCAGCATATCGCAACCTATCGCTCTTTATTAGAAGCCTATCGCTCTTTATCGCTGCCTATCGCTCTTTATGCTTTATCGCTCTTTATCGCAGCCTTCGAAGCCTATCGCAACCTATCGCAGCCTATCGCAGCCTATCAGCTCCATCGCAGCCTATCGCTCTTTATCGCTCTATCGCCTTCATCACTCACTCTTCTCTATCGCTCTCTATCGCTCTTTATCGCTCTTTATTGCTCTTTATCGCTTTTTATCGCTTTATCGCTCTTTAACGCTCTTTATCACTTTATCGCTCTTTATCGCAGCCTATCGCAGCCTATCGCAGCCTATCGCAGCCTATCGTAATCGCCTTTATTGCAGCTCATCGCTTTTATCGCAGCCTATCGCTCTTTATCGCTCTTTATCGCTCTTTATCGAAGCCTCCCATCGCTCTTTATGGCTTTTTATTGCTGTTTATCGCTCTTCATTGCCATTTATCGCTCTTTATCCCTCTTCATCGCAGCCTATCGCAGCCTACCGCAGAAACCCAGTCTATCGCAGCCTAATCGCAGTCATCGCAGCCTATCGCAGCCCATTGCAGCCTCGCAGCCTTTCTATCACTCTTCATCGCTCTTTCATCGTTTTATTGCTCTTTATCGCTCTTTATCGCTCTTTATCGCTTTTATCGCTCTTATCGCTCTTTTATCGCTCTTTATCGCTCTTGATCGGTCTTTATCGCTTTTTATAGTTGTTTATCGCTCTTTGCTCGCTTTTTATCGCTCTTTATCGCTCTTTATAGCAGCCTATCGCTTTTTATTGCTCTTTATCCTTCTTTATCGTAGCCTATCGCCTTTATCGGAGCCTATCGCTCTTTATAGCTCTTTATCGCTTTATCGCTCTTTGTCGCTCTTTATCGCTCTTTATCGCACCTATCACAGCCTACCGCAGTCACCACAGCCTAATGCAACCTATCGCAGCCTGCAGCCCATTGAAGCATCGCCTATTGCAGCCTATCGCGCCCATCACAGCGTATCGTTTCCTTATCGTTTCATACTTATCAAGTTCTATCGCCGCCTATCGCTCCTATCGCTGCCTATCGCTCTAGACTGCTTAGGACTGCTTTCAACCGCTTCGAACCGCTTCGGAACCGTTTCGAACCGTTTCGGAACTGTTTGAACCGTTTCGAGCAGTTTGGAACTGCTTATAACCCCTTTTCGCAGTTCGAAACGGTTCGAAACGGTTCGAAACGGTTCGAAACGGTTCGAAACGGTTCGAAGCGGTTCGAAGCGGTTGAAAGCGGTCTAAGGCGGTCTAGAGCGATGGGCAGCGATAGGCAGCGATAGGCAGCGATAGGGAGCGATTGGGAGCCGTAGGGAGCGATAGGAGCGATAGGGAGCGATAGGAGCGATAGGCAGCCATAGTATCCATGGGTAGCCATAGGCAGGCATAGGCTGCGATAGGCTGCGATAGGCTGCGATAGTCTGCGATAGGGTGCGATAGACTGCGATAGGGTGCGATAGGGTGCGATAGGGTGTGATAGGTGCGATAGGGTGCGATAGGCTGCAATAGGGTGCCATAGGGTGCGATAGACGGCGATAGGCTGCGATAGCTGCAATAGGGTGCGATAGGGTGCGATAGGCTGCGATAGGGGTGCGATAGGGTGCGATAGGGTGCGATAGGTGCGATAGCGATAGGGTGCGATACGGTTCGATAGGGAGCGATAGGGTGCGATAGGAGCGATAGGCGGCGATAGGGTGCGAAAGTGTTTGATAGGTTTCAATAGGTTGTGATAGGTTGCGATAGGCTGCGATAGGTTGCGATAGGGAGCCAGAGGTAGCGATAAGGAGAGATAGGGAGTGGATAAGAATACATAGGCAGCATAGGCAGCCATAGGCTGCAATAGGCTGCGATAGGGTGCGATAGGGTGCGATAGGTTGCGATAGGTTGCGATAGGTTGCGATAGGCTGCAATAGGCTGCAATAGGCTGCGAAAGGCTGCGAATAGCTGCGAAAGGCTGCGATAATGAGCGAAAAAGAGCGATAAAGAGCGATAAAGAGCGATAAAGAGCGATAAAGAGCGATAAAGAGCGATAAAGAGCGATAAAGAGCCATAAAGAGAATTTAAAGAACGATAAAGAGCGATAAAGAGCAACAAAGAGCGATAAAGAGCGATAAAGAGCTATAAAGAGCGATAAAGAGCGATAAAGAGCGATAAAGAGCGACAAACAGCGATAAAGAGCGATAAAGAGCGATAAAAGCGATAGGCTGCGATAGGCTGTGATAGGCTGCGATAGGCTGCGGTAGGCTGCGATAGGCTGTGATAAAGAGCAACGACAAAGAGCGATAAAAAGCGATAAAGAGCGATAAAGAGCGATAAAGAGCGATAGGTTCCGATAAAGAGCGATAGTGGCTGCAATAGGCTGCGGTAAAGAGCGATAAAGAGGTTTGGTTGCGATAAAGAGCGATAGGCTCGATAAAGAGCGATAGGCTGCAATAAAAAGCGATAAAGAGCGATAAAGAGCCATAAGAGCGTTAAAGAGCTATAAAGAGCAATAAAGAGTGATAAAGAGCGATAAAGAGCGATGAAGAGCGATAAAGAGCGATAAAGAGCAATAAAGAGCGATAACGAGCGATAAAGAGCAATAAGGAGCGATAAACAGCGATAAAGAGCGATAAAGAACGATAAAGAACAATAAAAGCGATAAAGATGATAAAGAGCGATAAAGAGCGATAGGCTGCGATAGACTTCGATAGGCTGCGCTAGGCAGCGATAGGCTGCGATAGACTGCGATAAAGAGCAATAAAGAGCGATAATGAGCATAAAGAGCGATAGGATGCGATAAAGAGCGATAGGCTGCCAATAAAGAGCGATAGGCTGCGATAAAGAGTGATGCGATAGGCTGTTATAGGCTGTGATAAGCTGCGATAAAGAGCGATAAAGAGCGATAAAGAGCGATAGGCTGCGATAAAGAGCGATAAAGAGCGTTAAGCTGCGATAAAGAGCGATAAAGAGCGATAGGCTGCGATAAAGAACGATAGGCTGCTAATAAGGAGCGATAGGCTGCGATAGGCTGCGATAGGCTGCAAAAGGCTGTGATAGGCTGGGATAGGCTGCGATAGGCTACGATAGGCTGCGATAGGCTGCGATAGGGAGTGATAGGGAGCGATAGGCTGCGATAAAGAGCGATAGGCTGCGATAAAGAGCGATAAAGAGCGATAGACTGCGATAATAAGCGATAGGCTGCGATAAAGAGCGATGACATGAGCGATAAAGAGCGATAAAGAGATAAAGAGCGATAAAGAGCGATAAAGAGCGATAAAGAGCAATAAAGAGCATAAAGAGCATAGGAGCGATAAAGAGCGATAAAGAGCAATAAAGAGCGATAAAGAGCGAGTATAAGAAAAGAGCGATAAAGAACGATAAAGAAATAAAAGCGATAAAGAGCGGATAAAGAGCGATAAAGAGCGATAGGCTGCGCTAGACTTCGATAGGCTGCGCTTAGGCAGCGATAGGCTGCGATAGACTGCGATAAAGAGCAATAAGGAGCGATAAAGAGCATAAAGAGCGATAGGCTGCGATAAAGAGCGATAGACTGTAATAAAGAGCGATAGGCTGCGATAGGCTGCAAAAGGCTGTGATAGGGCATGATAGGCTGCGATATGCTACGATAGGCTGCGATAGGCTGCGATAGGGAGGATAGGGGAGCGATAGGTTGATAAAGAGCGATAGGCTGCGATAAAGAACGATAAAGAGCGATAGACTGCGATAGACTGCGATAAGGAGCAATAGGCTGCGATAAAGAGCGATAGGCTGCGATAAAGAGCGATAGGCTGCGATAAAGAGTGATAGGCAGCGATAGACAGCGATAGGCAGCGACAGACAGCCATAGGCAGCGATAGGCAGTGATAGGCAGGCCATAAGAAGCGATAGGCAGCCATAGGCAGCGATAAAGAGCCATAAGCAGCGATAAAGAGCCATAGGGTAACGATAAAGAGCGCGACAGGCATGATAAAGAGGGATGGCAGCGATAAAGAGGGATGGGCAGCGATAAAGAGGGATAGCAGCGATAAAGAGGATGGGCATGATAAAGAGGACGGGCAGTCGCTCTTTATCGCTGCCTATGGCTGCCTGTCACCGCTTATGGCTGCCCATCGTTGTCTATCGCTGCCTATGACTGCCTGTCGCTGCCTATGGCTGTCTATCGCCGCATATGGCTGCCTATCGCTGTCTATCGCTGCATATGGCTGCCTATGGCTGCCTAATTCTGCCTATGGCTCTTTATCGTTGCCTGTGGCTCTTTATGGCTGCCTATGGCTCTTTATCGCTGCCTATGGCTGTTTATCGCTGCCTATGGCTCTTTATCGCTGCCTAGGGCTCTTTATTGCGCTGCCTATGGCTCTTTATCGCGCTGCCTATGGCTGCCTGCCTATCGCAGCCTATCACAGCCTATCACAGCCTATCACAGCCTATCACAGGCTATTGCAGCCTATCGCAGCATATCGTAGCCTATCACAGCCTATCAAAGCCTATCACAGCCTATCACAGCCTATCATAGCTTATCGCAGCCTATCACAGCCTATCACAGCCTATCGCTCTTCATCGCTGCCTATCGCTCTTTATCGCTGCCTATCATTTTTTTCGCTGCCTATCGTTCTTTATCGCTCCCTATCGCCCTTTATCGCAGCCTACCGCTCTTTATCGCAGCCTATCGCTCTTTTTATCGCAGCCTACCGCTCTTTATCACAGCCTATCGCTCTTTATCGCAGCCTATCCCTCCTTATCGCTCTTTTTCGCAGCCTATCGCTCTTTATCGCTCTTTTTCGCTCTTTATCGCTCTTTATCGGAGCCTATCGCTCTTGATCGCTTTTTATCTCTCTTTATCGCTCTTTATCGCTCTTTATCGCTCTTTATCGCTGTTTATCGCTGTTTATCGCTGCCTATCGCTCTTTATCGCAGCTTATCGTTCTATATCGCTGCCTATCGCTCTTGATCGCAGCCTATCGCTCTTTATCGCTCTTTTTCGCACCCTATCGCTCTTTATCGCTCTTTTTCGCTCTTTATCGCTTTTTACCGGAGCCTATCGCTCTTTATCGCTCTTTACCGCTTTTTATCGCTCTTTATCGCTCTTTATCGCTCTTTTTCTTTCTTTATCGCTCTTTGTCGCAGCCTATCTCAGCCTACCGCAGCTTACCGCACCCTAACGCAGTCTATCGCAGCCTATCGCAGCCTATCGCAGCCTATCGCAGTCTATCACAGCCTATCGCTCTTTGTCGCTCTTTATCGGAGCCTATCGCTCTTTATCGCTTTTGATCTCTCTTTATCGCTCTTTATCGCTCTTTATCGCTGTTTATCATTGTTTATCGCTCTTTATCGCAGCCTATCGCAGCCTATCACAGCCTAACGCAGCCTACGGCAGTCTATTGCAGCCTATCGCAGCCTATCCCAGCCTCTCGCAGTCTATCGCTCTCTATCTGCGATAGGCTGCGATAGGCTGCAATAGGCTGCGATAGGGAGCGATAGGGAGCGATAGGCTGCGATAAAGAGCGATAGGCTGCGACAAAGAGCAATAAAGAGCGATAAGTTGCGATAAAGAGCGATAGGCTGCGATAAAGAGCCATAGGCTGCGATAAAGAGCGATAGGCTGCGATAAAGAGCGATAGGCAGTGATAGGCAGCTATAGGCAGCGACAGGCAGCCATAGGCAACGATACGCAGTGATAGGCAGCCATAAGCAGCGATAGGCAGCCATAGGCAGCGATAAAGAGCCATATGCAGCGATAAAGAGCCATAGGCGACGATAAAGAGCGATAGGCAGCGATAAAGAGCAATAGGCAGCGATAAAGAGGGATGGGCAGCGATAAAGAGGGATGGGCAGCGATAAAGAGCCATAGGCTGCGATAAAGAGGGATGGGCAGCGATAAAGAGGGATGGGCAGCGATATTGCTCTTTATCGCTGCCTATGGCTGGCTATGGCTGCTTATGGCTGCCTATCGCTGCCTATCGCTGCCTATGGCTGCCTGTCACTGCCTATGGCTGCCTATCGCTGCATATGGCTGCCTATCGCTGTTTATCGCTGGCTATGGCTGCCTATGGCTGTCTAATTCTGCCTATGGCTCTTTATCGCTGCCTGTGGCTCTTTATGGTTGCCTGTGGCTCTTTATCGCTGCCTATGGCTGTTTATCGCTGCCTATGGCTCTTTATCGCTGGCTAGGACTCTTTATTGCGCTGCCTGTGGCTCTTTATCACGCTGCCTATGGCTGACTGCCTATCGCAGCCTATCACAGCCTATCACAGCCTATCACAGCCTATCACAGCCTATCACAGCTTATCGCAGCCTATCATAGCCTATCACAGCCTATCGCAGCCTATCGCTCTTCATCGCTGCCTATCGCTCTTTATCGCTGCCTATCGTTTTTTTTCGCTGCCTATCGTTCTTTATCGCTCCCTATCGCTCTTTATCGCAGCCTATCGCTCTTTATCGCTGCCTATCACTCTTCATCGCAGCCTATCGCCCTTTATCGCAGCCTACCGCTCTTTATCGCAGCCTATCGTTCTTTTTATCGCAGCCTACCGCTCTTTATCACAGCCTATCGCTCTTTATCGCAGCCTATCCCTCTTTATCGCTCTTTTTCGCAGCCTATCGCTCTTTATTGCTCTTTTTCGCTCTTTATCGCTCTTTATCGGAGCCTATCGCTCTTTATCGCTTTTTATCTCTCTTTATCGCTCTTTATCGCTCTTTATCGCTGTTTATCGCTGTTTATCGCTGCCTATCGCTCTTTATCGCTCTTTTTCGCTCTTTATCGCTTTTTATCGGAACCTATCGCTCTTTATCGCTCTTTACCGCTTTTTATCGCTCTTTATCGCTCTTTATCGCTCTTTTTCTTTCTTTATCGCTCTTTGTCGCAGCCTATCGCAGCCTACCGCAGCTTAACGCACCCTAACGCAGCCTATCGCAGCCTATCGCAGCCTATCGCAGCCTATCGCAGCCTATCACAGCCTATCGCTCTTTATCGCTCTTTATCGCTCTTTATCTGAGCCTATCTTTCTTTATCGCTTTTGATCTCTCTTTATCGCTCTTTATCGCTCTTTATCGCTGTTTATGGCTGTTTATCGCTCTTTATCGCAGCCTATCGCAGCCTATCACAGCCTAACGCAGCCTATGGCAGTCTATTGCAGCCTATCGCAGCCTATCCCAGCCTATCGCAGTCTATCGCTCTCTATCTGCGATAGGCTGCGATAGGCTGCGATAGGGAGCGATAGGGAGCGATAGGCTGTGATAAAGAGCGATAGGCTGCGACAAAGAGCAATAAAGAGCGATAGGTTGCGATAAAGAGCGATAGGCTGCGATAGAGAGCGATAGGCTGCGATAAAGAGCGATAGGCTGCGATAAAGAGCGATAGGCAGTGATAGGCAGCTATAGGCAGCGACAGACAGCCATAGGCAGCGATACGCAGTGATAGGCAGCCATAAGCAGCGACAGGCAGCCATAGGCAGCGATAAAGAGCCATAAGCAGCGATAAAGAGCCATAGGCAACGATAAAGAGCGATAGGCAGCGATAAAGAGCCATAGGCAGCGATAAAGAGGGATGGGCAGCGATAAAGAGAGATGGGCAGCGATAAAGAGCCATAGGCTGCGATAAAGAGGGATGGGCAGCGACAAAGAGGGATGGGCAGCGATATTGCTCTTTATCGCTGCCTATGGCTGCCTATCGCTGCTTATGGCTGCCTATCGCTGCCTATCGCTGCCTATGGCTGCCTGTCACTGCCTATGGCTGCCTATCGCTGCATATGGCTGCCTATCGCTGTTTATCGCTGCCTATGGCTGCCTATGGCTGCCTAATTCTGCCTATGGCTCTTTATCGCTGCCTGAGGCTCTTTATGGTTGCCTGTGGCTCTTTATCGCTGCCTATGGCTCTTTATCGCTGCCTATGGCTCTTTATCGCTGGCTAGGACTCTTTATTGCGCTGCCTGTGGCTCTTTATCACGCTGCCTATGGCTGCCTGCCTATCGCAGCCTATCACAGCCTATCACAGCCTATCACAGCCTATCACAGCTTATCGCAGCCTATCATAGCCTATCACAGCCTGTCGCAGCCTATCGCTCTTCATCGCTGCCTTCGCTCTTTATCGCTGCCCATCCCTCTTTATCGCTGCCTATCGCTCTTTATCGGTGCCTATCGCTCTTTATCGCTGCCTATGACTCTTTATCGCAGCCTATCGCTATTTATCGCAGCCTACCG
>JAXRKP010001981.1:60000-78518 GCA_037039925.1 Doris montereyensis | reverse complement strand
GTAGTAGTAATAGCAAGTAGTAGTAGTAGTAGTAGTTGTAGTAGTAGTAGTAGTAGTAGTAATAGTAGTAGTAGTAGTAGTAGTAGTAGTAGTAGTAGTAGTTGTAGTAATAGTTAGCAATGATTCATTTGGTATCGTTGGCGTAGTAGGTGATATAACTTTCATCAAACATTGCGCATCCTCTACTGATCCCCTCCTCCATCACACTTTACTCTCATCTATAATATGGCTACCGTCGTCTGCGTTCATACCTTCGTGAACGTGAAATGTTTGGCAGAATACAGGTCACCGGGATGGTGATCGTTGTTGTGTTGTCAAACTCCCTTCATCATTTTAACGCCACGATACATAACAAAGTTTATAAAATAAAGAAGTTACCTATAATTGAAAAGCAAAGGGAAATTCTGAAGAAACTAAAACACCAATAAAATGTTGATATAGTGGCACCAGCCCATCAGAAATCCAGACCATACCTCATTACCCCCATCCTTCTCATCGCCCTTTTCACTTGGCTTGCCTTATTTAACCCACTTCTTGCTCCATCAGCCATCTCTAGCTATCGGTGCTTCGGGAATGGACATTTCGCCTCGCTTCCAACCCAATGTGTCTGTCTGTCTGTCTGTCTGTCTGTCTGTCTGTCTGTCTTCTTGTGATTGCTTCGTGCCTGGACATCGATGTTTTGGGTCGAGTCCTTGTTTCTGTCTTGGATTTCGTTGATCTCAGACTGACCCCTGCATCGACAACAGCAAACGGCTTGGTTTATGACCAGCAGACTCAGAGATGGACTGCAGGAACTGCCTACCCATTGGCCTTGCAGACGATCCGAGGGACTGGCGTGACTCGGCTTTGGCTTTCGGGGATTGGATTTCAATCATGGTTTGACACACAGGAGATAGCTTCCTGTGGAATTCTTGGTTGTACGGGATTTGCAGACAGTCGAACATGAGATAGCAGGAAGACAGTCAAATTAAAAGAAGAAGAAACAAAAATTGAGTCATAAGTCGAATAACCTCTTGCGTCAAGCATGAGACGAAAAGTAAAAAACAAAATAGAAGGAAAAAAAAAAACGTAATCAAAGACGTAAGCAATCAAAGCAACACCAATGCTAACTACAACATCTAATTATAATTTTACGATTATTTCATGTAAATAACGCATTTTTTATGACAATACAAAACAAATGGAAACAGCCTGATCTCGGAAAATTGTATCCATCGATAAGTTAGTCAATAAATCAAGTGGAATAAGAACAACGTTTGACGCTTATATCCAAAATTATGTCTACTCACGGCATCGATAAAGTTTTTTTGTGCTTTTTTCTAACTTTGGTTTTAAATCAAATCATTTAATCGACATTGAAATACAAAATACAAAATACATTGAATACTATGTACATAGTTACATAAACTATACATTCTATACATTTTAGATACGATATTCATTGGGAACAAACCTGTTGTTGAAATGGAGTACCTCAAATAAATAGGATTTTAGTTTCAAGTTTAGGCTTTGGATTTTTACTCTGGATTTTCGATACTTGTGGATGTCATACTTTTCCGAGGGTATGAAGGTGTATGGACCAAGATTTGTATTATCTCATGACTTGATATTCGATTAGAAAGATAGAAGAAGTAATGAATCGAAACTGAATAGATGAACTTTGACTCAATTCGTCTCCAAAGTATTATTATTCTTACTATTATTGTTAGTATTGATATTATTATTGATATTATTATTATTATTATTATTATTATTATTATTATTATTATTATTATTATTATTATTATTATTATTATTATTATTATTATTATTATTATTATTATTATTATTATTATTATTATTATTATTATTATTATTATTATTATTATTATTATCATTATTATTATTATTATTATTATTATTATTATTATTATTATTATTATTATTATTATTATTATTATTATTATTATTATTACCATTATTACTATTATTATTATTATTATTAGTAGTAGTAGTAGTAGTACTAGTAGTAGTAGTAGTAGTAGTAGTAGTAGTAGTAGTAGTAGTAGTAGTAGTAGTAGTAGTAGTAATAGTAGTAGTAGTAATAGTAGTAGTAGTAGTAGTAGTAGTAGTAGTAGTAGTAGTAGTAGTAGTAGTAGTATCGTTATTATTATTATCATTATTATATTGTAATCATTGTTATTATTATTATTATTATCATCATCATCATCATCGTCATCATCATCATCATCATCATTATAATCACCATCATCATCGTCATCATCATCGTCATCATAATTATAATCATAATCATCATCATCATCATCATCATTATTATTATTATTATTGTTGTTATTATTATTATTATTATTATTATTATTATTATTATTATTATTATTATTATTATTATTGTTATTATTATTATTATTATTATTATTATTATTATTATTATTATTATTATTATCATTATTATTATTCTCATTAGTACTATTATTAATATTATTATTATTAGTAGTAGTACTATTATTGTTATTATTATTATTATTATTATAATAGTTAGGAGTAGTAGTTGTAGTAGTAATAGTAGTAGTAGTGTAGTAGTAGTAGTAAGTAGTAGTAGTAGTAGTAGTAGTAGTAGTAGTAGTAGTAGTAGTAGTAGTAGTAGTAGTAATAATAGTAGTAGTAGTCGTAGTCGTGATAGTACTAGTATGATTACTATTAATATTCTTATTATCATTGTTATTATCAGTGTTATTATACTACTCTACTCTCTACTACTCTACTCTCTCTCTCTACTACTCTCTCTCTTGTCTCTCTCTCTCTCTCTCTCTCTCTCTCTCTCTCTCTCTCTCTCTTACTCTCTCTCTCTCTAAGACTCTCTCTCTCTCTCTCTACTCTATTACTCTCTGTAATCTCTCTCTGTCTCTTGTCTCTCTCCTACTCTCTCTCTCTACACTCTCTCCAACTCTCCTACTACTCTTTAATACACTGTCCCCCCGTCTCTCTCTCTCTCTCTCTCTCCTCTCTCCCTCTCTCCTCTCCCTCTACTATTGTAAGACCCTCTCTCCCTCTCAACTACTCTCCTACTACTATATCTCTCTGTCTCTCCTCTCTCTTTTCCTCTCCTTCTCTCTCTCCCCGTCTCCCTCTCTCCCTCTCTCCCTCTCTCCTCTCCCTCTCTCCCTTACTCTCCCTGTCCGTGTGTTCTTGTCAACTACTTTCCCACTACTACTATTGTAAGACACTCTTGTCAACTACTTCCTACTACTACTACTACTCTCTACTACTACTGTAAGACACCGTCTTGTCAACTACTTCCTACTACTACTACTGTAAGACACCGTGTGTGTTTCTTGTCAACTACTTCTCTGTAAGACACCGTGTGTGTTTTCTTGTCACTACTACTACTCTATTGTAAGACATCGTGTGTGTTTCTTGTCAACTACTTCTACTCTACTACTGTAAGACATCGTGTGTGTTTCTTGTCAACTACTTCTACTACTACTACTGTAAGACACCGTGTGTTTCTTCTGTCAACTACGTCCTACTCTACTATTGTAAGACTGTGTGTATCTTTTCAACTACGTCCTACTACTCTACTCTATACTACTACTACTCTGTAAGACACCGTGTGTTTCTTGTCAACTACTTCTACTACTACTACTACTGTAAGACACCGTGTGTGTTTCTTGTCAACTACGTCCTACTACTACTACTGTAAGACACTCTGTGTGTTTCTTGTCAACTACTACTACTATTGTAAGACTCTACTTGTCAACTACTACTACTACTACTACTACTACTACTACTACTACTGTAAGACACCGTGTGTGTTTCTTGTCAACTACGTCCTACTACTACTACTGTAAGACACCGTTTTATTTCTTGTCAACTACGTCCTACTACTACTATTGTAAGACTCTTGTCAACTACTACTACTACTACTGTAAGACATCGTGTGTGTTTCTTGTCAACTACGTCCTATTACTTACTCTCTTGTCAACTACGTCCTACTACTACTACTTGTAAGACACTGTGTGTGTTTCTTGTCAACTCTCCTACTCTTGTCAACTACGTCTATTACTACTACTATGTAATACATCGTGTGTGTATCTTGTCAACTACGTCCTACTACTACTACTACTACTGTAAGACATCGTGTGTGTTTCTTGTCAACTACTCCTACTACTGCTACTGCTGTCCGTGTGTTTCTTGTCAACTACTTCCTACTACTACTTGTAAGACACCGTGTTTGTTTCTTGTCAACTACTTCCTACTACTACTACTGTAAGACATCGTGTGTGTTTCTTGTCAACTACGTCCTACTACTACTACTACTGTAAGACATCGTGTGTGTTTCTTGTCAACTACGTCCTACTACTGTACTACTACTACTACTGTAAGACATCGTGTGTGTTTTTCTTGTCAACTATCACTACTACTACTACTACTACTCACTACTTGTTTCTTGTCAACTACTACCTACTACTACTACTACTGTAAGACACCGTGTGTGTTTCTTGTCAACTACTTCCTACTACTACTACTGTAAGACACCGTGTGTGTTTCTTGTCAACTACTTCCTACTACTACTACTACTGTAAGACACCGTGTTGTTTCTTGTCAACTACTTCCTACTACTACTACTACTACTACTGTAAGACATCGTGTGTGTTTCTTTGTCAACTACGTCCTAACTACTACTGTAAGACATCGTGTGTGTTTCTTGTCAACTACGTCCTACTACTACTACTGTAAGACATCGTGTTTCTTGTCAACTACTTCCTACTACTACTATGTAAGACATCGTGTGTGTTCTTGTCAACTACGTCCTATTACTACTACTACTACTGTAAGACATCGTGTTTGTTTCTTGTCAACTACGTCCTACTACTACTACTGTAAGACACCGTGTGTGTTTCTTGTCAACTACGTCTTGTCTACTACTACTACTGTAAGACACTGTGTGTTTTGTCAATTACTTCCTACTACTACTACTGTAAGACACCGTGTGTGTTTCTTGTCAACTACTACTACTACTACTGTAAGACATCGTGTGTGTTTCTTGTCAACTACGTCCTACTACTACTACTGTAAGACACCGTGTCTTGTCAACTACGTCCTACTACTACTATTGTAAGACATCGTGTGTGTTTCTTGTCAACTACTTCCTACTACTACTACTGTAAGACATCGTGTGTGTTTCAACTACGTCCTACTAACTACTGTAAGACATCGTGTGTGTTTCTTGTCAACTACGTCCTACTACTACTATTGTAAGACACCGTGTGTGTTTCTTGTCAACTACTTCCTACTACTACTATTGTAAGACACCGTGTGTGTATCTTGTCAACTACTTCCTACTACTACTACTGTAAGACACCGTGTGTGTTTCTTGTCAACTACTTCCTACTACTAGTACTACTACTACTACACTATCTTGTCACTACGTCCTACTACTACTACTGTAACTACTACCTACTACTACTATTGTAAGACACCGTGTGTGTTTCTTGTCAACTACGTCAACTACTACTGTCCTACTACTACTACTATTGTAAGACACCGTGTGTGTTTCTTGTCAACTACTTCCTACTACTACTACTATTGTAAGACACTACGTGTTAGTACTACTACTATAAGACATCGTGTGTGTTTCTTGTCAACTACTTCCTACTACTACTACTACTACTGTAAGACATCGTGTGTGTTTCTTGTCAACTACTTCCTACTACTACTACTACTACTGTAAGACATCGTGTGTGTTTCTTGTCAACTACTTCCTACTACTACTACTACTACTGTAAGACATCGTGTGTGTTTCTTGTCAACTACTTCCTACTACTACTACTGTAAGACATCGTGTGTGTTTCTTGTCAACTACTTCCTACTACTACTACTACTACTACTAAGACACTACTACTACTACTACTACTACTACTACTACTACTACTACTACTACTACTACTACTACTACTACTGTAAGACATCGTGTGTTTCTTGTCAACTACTTCCTACTACTACTACTACTGTCTACTACTACTACTACTACTGTAAGACATCGTGTGTGTTTCTTGTCAACTACTTCCCTACTACTACTACTACTACTACTACTACTACTACTACTATCGTGTGTTTCTTGTCAACTACTTCCTACTACTACTACTACTACTACTACTACTGTAAGACATCGTGTGTTTCTTGTCAACTACGTCCTATTACACTACTACTACTAAGACATACTTGTCAACTACTTCCTACTACTACTACTACTACTACTACTGTAAGACATCGTGTGTGTTTCTAGTCAACTACTTCCTACTACTACTACTACTACTGTAAGACATCGTGTGTGTTTCTTGTCAACTACTTCCTACTACTACTACTACTACTGTAAGACATTGTAACTACTACTACTACTACTACTGTAAGACATCGTGTGTGTTTCTTGTCAACTACTTCCTACTACTACTACTACTGTAAGACTACTACTACTTCTTGTTAACTACTACTACTACTACTACTGTAAGACATCGTGTGTGTTTCTTGTCAACTACTTCCTACTACTACTACTACTGTAAGACATCGTGTGTGTTTCTTGTCAACTACGTCCTATTACTACTACTACTACTGTAAGACACTACTACTTTCTTGTCACTACTACTACTACTACTACTACTACTACTGTAAGACATCGTGTGTGTTTCTTGTCAACTACTTCCTACTACTACTACTGTAAGACACCGTGTGTGTTTCTTGTCAACTACTTCCTACTACTACTACTGTAAGACACCGTGTGTGTTTCTTGTCAACTACTTCCTACTACTACTACTACTGTAAGACATCGTGTGTGTTTCTTGTCAACTACTTCCTACTACTACTACTGTACATCGTGTGTGTTTCTGTAAGACACTACTACTGTGTGTGTTTCTTGTCAACTACTACTACTACTACTACTACTACTACTACTGTAAGACACCGTGTGTGTTTCTTGTCAACTACTTCCTACTACTACTACTACTACTAAGACACCGTGTGTGTTTCTTGTCAACTACTTACTACTACTACTGTGTGTGCTACTGTCAACTACGTCCTACTACTACTACTGTAAGACACCGTGTGTGTTTCTTGTCAACTACTTCCTACTTGTCAACTACTTCCTACTACTACTACTGTAAGACACCGTGTGTGTTTCTTGTCAACTACTACCTACTACTACTACTACTGTAAGACATCGTGTGTGTTTCTTGTCAACTACGTCCTACTACTACTACTACTAAGACACCGTAAGACATCGTGTGTGTTTCTTGTCAACTACTACCTACTACTACTACTACTGTAAGACATCGTGTGTGTTTCTTGTCAACTACTTCTACTACTACTACTACTACTGTAAGACATCGTGTGTGTTTCTTGTCAACTACTTCCTACTACTACTGTAAGACACCGTGTGTGTTCTTGTCAACTACTGTAAGACACCGTGTGTGTTTCTTGTCAACTACTTCCTACTACTACTACTGTACTACTACTACATCGTGTGTGTTTCTTGTCAACTACTCTACTACTACTACTACTGTAAGACATAACTACTACTACTACTACTGTAAGACATCGTGTGTGTTTCTTGTCAACTACTACTACTACTACTACTACTGTAAGACATCGTGTGTGTTTCTTGTTTCTTGTCAACTACTACACTCCTACTACTACTACTACTACTACTACTGTAAGACACCGTGTGTGTTTCTTGTCAACTACATCGTCTTGTCAACTACTACTACTACTACTAAGACATCGTGTTTGTTTCTTGTCAACTACGTCCTACTACTACTACTACTACTGTAAGACATCGTGTGTGTTTCTTACTACTATTGTCAACTACTACCTATTACTACTACTACTGTAAGACATCGTGTGTGTTTCTTGTCAACTACTACTATTACTACTACTAAAGACATCGTGTGTGTTTCTTGTCAACTACGTCCTATTACTACTCTACTACTACTACTCCTACTACTACTACTGTAAGACATCGTGTGTGTTTCTTGTCAACTACGTCCTATTACTACTACTACTGTAAGACATCGTGTGTGTTTCTTGTCAACTACGTCCTATTACTACTACTACTACTGTAAGACATCGTGTTTGTTTCTTGTCAACTACTTCCTACTACCTACTGTAAGACATCGTGTGTGTTCTTGTCAACTACTACTACTACTACTGTAAGACACCGTGTGTGTTTCTTGTCAACTACGTCCTACTACTACTACTATAAGACATCGTGTGTGTTTCTTGTCAACTACTTCCTACTACTACTACTACTACTGTAAGACATCGTGTGTGTTTCTTGTCAACTACTTCCTACTACTACTACTACTACTGTAAAACATCGTGTGTGTTTCTTGTCAACTACTTCCTACTACTACTACTACTACTGTAAGACATCGTGTGTGTTTCTTGTCAACTACGTCCTACTACTACTACTGTAAGACTACTACGTCCTACTACTACTACTGTAAGACATCGTGTGTGTTTCTTGTCAACTACTCCTACTACTACTACTACTACTACTACTACTACTACTAAGACACCCTGTGTACTTGTCAACTACAACTACTACTACTACCTACTACTACTACTACCTACTACTACTACTGTAAGACATCGTGTGTGTTTCTTGTCAACTACTTCCTACTACTACTACTACTACTGTAAGACATCGTGTGTTTCTTGTCAACTACTTCCTACTACTACTACTAACTACTCCTACTACTACTACTGTAAGACACCGTGTGTGTTTCTTGTCAACTACGTCCTACTACTACTACTACTACTCCTACTACTGTAAGACATCGTGTGTCAACTACGTCCTACTCTACTGTCACACTACGTGTTTCTTGTCAACTACGTCCTACTACTACTATTGTAAGACATCGTGTGTGTTTCTTGTCAACTACGTCCTCCTACTACTACTACTACTACTGTAAGACATCGTGTGTGTTTCTTGTCAACTACGTCCTACTACTACTACTACTGTAAGACATCGTGTGTTTCTTGTCAACTACTTCCTACTACTACTACTACTGTAAGACATCGTGTGTGTTTTCTTGTCAACTACTTCCTACTACTACTACTACTACTACTGTAAGACATCGTGTGTGTTTCTTGTCAACTACTACTCCTACTGTAAGACATTGTGTGTGTTTCTAACTACTACTACTGTAAGACATCGTGTGTGTTTCTTGTCAACTACTTCCTACTACTACTACTACTACTGCAAGACATCGTGTGTGTTTCTTGTCAACTACTTCCTACTACTACTACTGTAAGACATTGTGTGTGTTTCTTGTCAACTACTTCCTACTACTACTACTACTACTGTAAGACATCGTGTGTGTTTCTTGTCAACTTGTCTATTACTACTACTACTACATACTTGTTAACTACTTCCTACTACATACTACTACTGTAAGACATCGTGTGTGTTTCTTGTTAACTACTTCCTACTACTACTACTACTGTAAGACATCGTGTGTGTTTCTTGTTAACTACTTCCTACTACTACTACTACTGTAAGACATCGTGTGTGTTTCTTGTCAACTACTTCCTACTACTACTACTATTGTAAGACACCGTGTGTGTTTCTTGTCAACTACTTCCTATTACTACTACTACTATTGTAAGACATCGTGTGTGTTTCTTGTCAACTACTTCCTACTACTACTACTACTACTGTAAGACATCGTGTGTGTTTCTTGTCAACTACTTCCTACTACTACTACTACTGTAAGACATCGTGTGTGTTTCTTGTCAACTACTTCCTACTACTACTACTACTGTAAGACATCGTGTGTGTTTTTCTTGTCAACTACTTCCTACTACTACTACTACTATTGTAAGACACCGTGTGTGTTTCTTGTCAACTACTTCCTACTACTACTATTGTAAGACATCGTGTGTGTTTCTTGTCAACTACTTCCTACTACTACTATTGTAAGTCATCGTGTGTGTTTCTTGTCAACTACTTCCTACTACTACTATTGTAAGACATCAGTGTGTTTCTTGTCAACTACTTCCTACTGCTACTACTACTGTAAGACACCATGTGTGTTTCTTGTCAACTACTTCCTACTACTACTACTGTAAGACACCGTGTGTGTTTGTTGTTAACTACTACTACTATTGTAAGACACCGTGTGTGTTTCTTGTCAACTACTTCCTACTACTACTATTGTAAGACATCGTGTGTGTTTCTTGTCAACTACTTCCTACTACTACTACTATTGTAAGACACCGTGTGTGTTTCTTGTCAACTACTTCCTACTACTACTATTGTAAGTCACCGTGTGTGTTTCTTGTCAACTACTTCCTACTACTACTATTGTAAGACACCGTGTGTTTCTTGTCAACTTTCCTTACTCAACTATACTTGCTACTGTGTGTTTCTTGTCAACTACTTCCTACTACTACTACTACTACTTCCCTACTACTACTATTGTAAGACATCGTGTGTGTTTCTTGTCAACTACTTCCTGCTACTACTATTGTAAGACACCGTGTACTACTATTGTGTGTTTCTTTTCAACTTTTTGTCATCTAAATATTCTTACGTGAAGAAATATGAGAAAACACGAACAGAGGCTAAATTCCTCGTAAAATATCTATGGAATTTTATTTCTCATCAAAACCGTAATCCCCATACCAAAAATTGTGTTGACCTTTTACTTCTTTGACACGTTTTCAAATTTTCTTCCCAATTTCCCAAAATCCAATGTTGTAGAATGTTCCCAAGTTTCCTCAGGCAATAATCATATCTATTTCCCTCCCATCCCTCTGACATCACCTAGAACATAACGACCTAAAATAGATTACGTTAGTTGAGACGGTTTAGATATTGGCTAGGAAAGGAACAAACTGACTAGTTTGTTTTTTTTTTTGGCAACACTCAAAGTGAGTACTATGTTTGTATGAGCGACGACGTCTAAATGAGCTGGTGAGGCAAGCACTGGCTGGTGTGTCTGATGTCCTCCTGGCCTTTTCTTTGTGAACCTCTTCACGTCAAAGTGTCCTTCATTGTTTTCTTTTGGGTGCCAGGAAATGGTAATATTATTATACTTCATGGTCTGGGAATTGAGTAAATCGTAATAGGAATTGTATGCATTTATAGAGCAAGATAAAGGTAAAAAATAAATTAATATGGAATTGAGTAACTCGTAATAGGAAATTGTATACATGTATATAGCAAGATATAGGTAAAAATAATCAATAAGGAATTGAGTAAATCGTAATAGAAATTGTATACATTAAAAGAGCAAGATATAGGTAAAAAATAAATCAATATGGAATTGAGTAAATCGTAATAGGAATTGTATACATTAATAGAGCATGATGTAGATAAAAAAACAAATCAATATGAAATTGAGTAAATTGTAATAGGAATTGTATACATTTATAGAGCAAGATGTAGGTAAAAAAACAAATCAATATGGAATTGAGTAAATCGTAATAGGAATTGTATACATTTATAGAGCAAGATATAGGTAAGAAATAAATCAATATGGAATTGAAGTAAATCGCTAATAGAAATTGTATACATTAATAGAGCAAGATGTAGATAAAAAAACAAATCAATATGGAATTGAGTAAATCATTTATAGTAAGGTAAAAATAAATTAATATGAAATTAATAAAAATTGTATACATTAATAGAGCAAGATGTAGATAAAAAAACAAATCAATATGGAATTGAGTAAATTGTAATAGGAATTTTATACATTTATAGAGCAAGATATAGGTAAAAATAAATTTATATGGCAATTGAGTAAATCGTAATAGAAATTGTATACATTAATAGAGCAAGATGTAGATAAAAAATAAATATATATGGAATTGAGTAAGCCGTAATAGGAATTGTGGCCTTTAAAACCCTATAAATATATTATTTTATTATGCTATAGTTTTAATTCTAAACATGATTTGAAGACAGCTGTGATATCAACATTTGAAACAATCGCCATTGCTATTTTGAAGAAAGTGTTTAACATAACATAGCCTATGCGTTGTGGCTAGGACCCAGCTTCAGCTGAAGAGCTCCAGATTTCATTAAAGCTTTAATATAATGCAAGAACACGGATTTTCAGATGCAATGGTTGGGCTGTGATCTTTTATCACAACTCTGTGGTTTAGAAGATGTCAACTAAAATTCGGCATGCATTGGTGATAAAGTACCTTAAAACCGTTATAAAGGTCCGTAAAATTAGTACACTGGTTAACGTTTTTATGACGGTTTCAGTAAAATGTTGCGGTTTGTTTTTGGCCAAGTATTTACAAATGCTTTATATTTGGGGATAGCTATGTGAATGGGTAATTTCTTTTCAAGATATCTTTGAGTAGAGCATATCTAGAGCCTGGTTCCAATACAATAGAGCATGTAGATTTGCGTTTCCGTTAAAATGCATCGAAGAAAGGGATGCGTAGTGTGTTTCTAACGCTTTCCTTACTGACTGTATTATTTCCACAGCTGTCTGAAAGTGTTGTCAAACACACATCCAAAAACTTTACAGCGTAATGTGATGAAAATAAGCAAATTTCGTGTAAAAAAATAAAAGAAAGGGAATTATTTTTGGTATTTTATTATCTAGCGACTTATTTTTCCTGTTCAGCGTGTAGAATAGTACGCGAAATTAAAAGAATAAGTCAATGAAACAGTGTACACTTAAACCTCGTTATATTGCCCCGTGTAACTTATACCGCCATTCTCGCCAATCATCAGCTGTTAACCTCGGTATGGATCTGACACGATATAAAAACAGTGAAATAACACATTACACCGCCATCCGCCATCCACCAATGATTTGGCATTAACGTAAACTTAAATAGCTATTGCAAATACAACTAAATATCCGCCATCCACCAATGATTTAGCAAAAAATAGCCATTGCACAACTCGTTATACCACCACAGTGCAACATTTCCCAAAAGTGATGCAAGCGGACAGAAAGAATTAGAATCTAGTTTGGCTTGGTCATAAGTCATGGAGCCAAAACAAACACTGAAAACACACAAACACACACACAAGCATCACTGCTGTGTGTGTCTTAACACTCCCACATTTACATAAATGACACTGCTACGGACACTAGTGACACAAGGCTTCTTCTTTATGAGAACGGAAAACGAAGCAACCCTACGAGGTCGTTCATTGCTTAGCAGAGGTCAACCGATTGAAGAGCGGTATCGGCATACGCCGAGATCGCATCATCCCGGCAATACATATACATACAACTGCTTACATTATCATGGAAATAGCAACAACATAGCTTGTGGGTCAGTGTGTCACTGAATAAGTCACAACTTACAATGCAAACTTAAGTGTTACAATGTAAAGAAGTATAAAAAATTAGTTTGCTAATCTTCTTGTCATTAAAGGTTAAAGTTTTGTTCTTCTTCAGATCACGAGAACAATTACAAAACCATAATCTACATTTAAGCTAGCAAAAACATCAGTTAAAAGCATAAAAAAATCCTCAAAATTATCTTTTTTTAAAGAATCATTTTAGAATAGACAGGCATATTATATTTTGTTTGTTTGTTTGTTCGTTTATTTGAAGTAAACCATGTACACCATGGCAGAGATTTTAGGTTTGTAACTGTCAAATGTTACTCATAAACTGTTTAAGTGGATTATTATTTTCGGACATAATTTACAAGAAATTAGACTGTATCACCAAATGTAGGGTACTAAATGTTAATATATTTTTAACACATTGATTATGTTGTCAATATTGTACTATGTCTAATGAATTCATATTTTTTTGTATTTTTTTAGTTTTTATCTTTTAACATGTTTTATATATCACCCAGGTAATACAAAATACAAACATCGTACGAGAACTGGGACATTTTGTAAAACATTGAATTCAGCCACGAACCTAGTAAGTTGGAAAGAAAATAGGGCATGTCTACTCTACAAATGAGCAATCAAACCAGAATTCCAAGACCTCGTATGCAAACGGAATTGCGATAAGCCAGCACAGCTACCGTGCCAAATTGGGTTTTCTTTTTTCTTTCTTTACATTGAAATATGGTTGTATCCTCAGTTCCTCATCTTCTTTTCGTCCTCGTTCTCATTCCACCCCGTGTTCTGTTCTTCCTTCTGACATAACACTGTCTAACTGTTTGACTGTTTGACTGTTTGACTGTGTGACTGTTTGACTGTTTGACTGTGTGACTTGTGTTGCGTGTATACGCCTAAAGACCGTTCTTCTTATTTGTTGTCTGGCCAAGGCTTTCGTCTCACTCACAAGAATTATGTGTACTTTGGTAACGTTTTCCCCCCTTTATTTGCTTTTCCCATTATACTTGATTTTGTTTGAGTTTTTTTTTTTGGTCTTACGTCCAAAACTAAAAAGGTGATCTCATGACGATTGCTAGGGTTTTATAACGTGTTTACCCAAATTATCACGTAAACAACCTTTGATGTGCACAGAGTGACGAACTGCACACATTTGACTTCCTTCTTATCGTCACTCTTTGATGAAATTAGGGGTCGATGGTTCTACCAACCTGCATCAACGAGATGTGTTGTACTCGAGTAAAACCCTCGAGAAATGATTTCAACCTGACGGTCACGAAGCTAAGACCTCTTGGATGAGAGTCTGACTCTTTGTCTCTGGATCACCGTGTCCCTTCCATTTGGTATCCTTCCGTTATGGTGTTGGGGATGTAAATGTTTACTGACGTACGTTGGACAATGTTCCTTTCGTTAAAATTCAAACATAGTTCTCGAGATCTGTACACAGTTCAGTTTTCACGTGCTTCAATAGGCTACCATTGTGTTCTAACACTCTGATTGTTGAGTTCAATTGATTTCATTTTTATTTGATTTACCCGCTTCCACAACTGAGGTTATTTCGGGGGGGTTTTGGTAGATTTAAATAATGTATATTTTGCTTGGATTGCCTTGTAAACAGCCAAGGAATATTTAACGTGCACAGAGAGTTATTATCTGCACACGATACCTTCGTATCGGCAGTCACCGATATGACTAGGTGTCGATCCACCTACCTAGTGTAGGGGCGAGAAAAGTGCTCAACAGGCGGTGCTTCATGATCTTTTGGTCGAGAGGTCAACGCTGTCTCTCAGGACCGTGGGACTCGGTAGTGAAGAGGCAAAAACGTTTGGGTTCAAGTCCCTACAATTTTTCAAATTTTTCTCGAGCTTTTTTTTTATAGTAAAATCTAAAATCCACCCTCACCTCGGTCCAAGTAGATGGGTCGACAGCTCATCCAATTGGTGACGGATCCGTGTGTAGATCACAACGCTCTGTGCACGTTAAATATCCCTTAGCTGTTTACAGGGCAGTCAGGCAAAATTTACAACAACATACAACCCTACCAAAAAAAACTACGAGATCACTTTAGTTGTATATATGCGTAAATCAAAATTAACCCCTCCCCCCTTCTCCCAGCCCCACCTTCCAAAAAAAAACAAAAAAACAACAAGAAAACTTTGGACCACTTAGTCCCCCCTCTGATTGGTTAAAAAATCTTAAACTTCGGAAAATAATGTCCATGTATCAAACTTATGTTAATACGCCACGCCGTCTTTCTCTACCACGCCTGTCACCTGGAAGTATTCCACCTTGTTGAAGAGCACCCCAGTCCAACACATTACTCTATTACTATTATATGTTTGTTATCACTGGTCGGCATCAGGCTAAACATTCCTTTTTGTGTCCTGAAAGCCAGTCTCTCCAACTGAAAACGACATAAAACCTCGAGTCCAAACAAATTTATTTATTTTGATGTTAGGGAAACTCGACTCCATCTTTACACAGCAGTCACACATAGACGGTAAACATAATAATATACACAGACGGTTAGAAAAAAGGCAAACTGTAAAATATGAAACTATATCGCCTGCAGCTGTAGCGTAGACGTCGAATTCTCTCCCAGACTATGACGTAGAGGCTATATTATGAATCGACAGAGAAGCTTTGATGTAAGGATTGATTGAAGGAATAGGAAGGAAAGGAAGGCACAGAGAAGAAAAAGAAAGATAGATACGAAAAGAATAAATAGACCGATGGATGGATGAGTAGATAGATGGATGAATAGACACATAGATGAATAAATAAACTGATATATATATATATATATATATATATATATATATATATATATATATATATATATATATATATATATATATATATATATATATATATAAAATAGATACATCGATATTTAAACAGATATGTGTGTGTGTGTGTGTGTGCGTATGTGATATTATGAAATATGATATATTATTATGAACTTATATAATAAAAAATCAACTAATTCACGCCAGCCTACACAAACTTATGTCAGGCCTGCAGGCGTCATTTGGCAATGTATGTTACAGTTTGCTCAATAATAAATATAAATTTGGACTAATCGCTTTTGCTGTCACCACGTGTTTCCTTGTTATCTTTTTATTAAATAGATGTTTGTGGAATCATTGAAAATATGATATTTTGTCACCACAGTTTGGATGTTAATCTGAGATTGTACAGGAGACTTCGGTAGTTCAGAGGCAAGGTGTCGGCCTCTCAACCAAAGGTATTGGATTTCAACCCCGCCAACAGTTTGAAAATGTTCTCGATTTTTTTCGAGCACAATCTACCCTCCTGGTCCAGGTAGGTAGATCGACACCTAGTCCAATCCGAGATGGACAATGACAAGGAGGTCCTGTGTGCAATCCACAATACTATGTTGACGTTAAAGAGCCACTGGCTGTTTGCAGGGCAGGTAGGGCAAAATAAAATTTAAAAATCCTACCAAAAACCCCGAGATCACCTTAGTTGTGGATGTTGGTAAATCAAATCAGATCAAACGCTGAGATTGTGTTTTTATGTTCCAAATAAAGGTGGTAGTGAGTGATATTTATATTATAAAAATGTCTCTGCCAATGTCTGTCTTTACAAATAACTACATGTGAGTGGCTATACTGGGAACACATAATTTCAAAGGTATCAACAAGCTACTTCGCGAGTGAGACAGACAGACAACAAAGTTTCGCCTAGAAATATCGTTCAGATCTGCAAATCTGTTTTCATACACAACATGAACTACATCCTTCACAAGATCCACACAAACCTGTTTTTAATGCGCAATACGCAGTCACAAAGCCACGTCCTGAAGATCAGAAAACGCAAAACGCAGTCACAAAGCCACGTCCTGAAGATCAGAAAACGCAAAACGCAGTCACAGAGCCACGTCCTGAAGATTAGAAAACGCAAAAACGCAGTGAAAGCCACGCCCTGAAGATCAGAAAACGCAAAACGCAGTCACAAAGCCCCGTCCTGAAGATCAGAAAACGCAAAACGCAGTCACAAAGCCACGTCCTAAAAATCAGAAAACGCAAAACGCAGTCACAAAGCCACGTCCTGAAGATTAGAAAACTCAAAGAGACTATGATATCATTATTAATCTTCACAAATAATTTGAGGGTTTTAATTTCGCCAAAACTGGTACACCACCTTCAGTCGACTCTGACTATCGTCTGGGTGATTTGAGATCTTGTTTATTTTCGAATTATTGGTCTACAGTTGTGAGGGATTTGAGATCTTGTTTATTTTCGAATTATTGGTCTACAGTTGTGAGTGATTTGAGATCTTGTTTATTTTCGAATTATTGGTCTACAGTTGTGAGTGATTTGAGATCTTGTTTATTTTCGAATTATTGGTCTACAGTTGTGAGTGATTTGAGATCTTGTTTATTTTCGAATTATTGGTCTACAGTTGTGAGTGATTTGAGATCTTGTTTATTTTCGAATCATTGGTCTACAGTTGTGAGTGATTTGAGATCTTGTTTATTTTCGAATCATTGGTCTACAGTTGTGAGTGATTTGAGATCTTGTTTATTTTCGAATCATTGGTCTACAGTTGTGAGTGATTTGAGATCTTGTTTATTTTCGAATCATTGGTCTACAGTTGTGAGTGATTTGAGATCTTGTTTATTTTCGAATCATTGGTCTACAGTTGTGAGGAGTGACTGATTTGACAGGTTGAACACAGACAACCGTTCTTCTCTCCCCATTATTTCATGCAACGTAATATAAGTCATTTCTATTCGACATGATGTACAACAGATCATGGAAAAATAGTCCTCCTGTGTGCAAGAAAGATTTGTTCGTTTCTTGTGAAATTTACTCTGTTCACAATATGCGGAAGTCTAAGGGTGAATTGAAAGGCGTCATCAAGATAAAAAGGTAAGTGAAAGAATGAATGGAAAGAAACAAAACAATTTACTATAGCTATGCTAAATATTTAGTAGTAGTAGTAGTAGTAGTAGTAGTAGTAGTAGTAGTAGTAGTAGTAGTAGTAGTAGTAGTAGTAGTAGTAGTAGTAGTAGAAGTAGTAGTAGTAGTAGTAGTAGTAGTAGTAGTAGTAGTGTGTGTGTGTGTGTATGTGTGTGTGTGTGAAACCAGAGAGCCTAGATAAGCTGGTGAAAGTAGGGAAGTATTGAACTGAACCAAGGACGTCTCTAATAGATGGC
>JAXRKP010001981.1:52500-55000 GCA_037039925.1 Doris montereyensis | reverse complement strand
TGGATAATACACATATGAAAACATAATAACGTGTGGATAATACACATATGAAATACAATAACGTGTGGATAATACACATATGAAAACATAATAACGTGTGGATAATACACATATGAAAACATAATAACGTGTGGATAATACACATATAAAAACATAATAACGTGTGGATAATACACATATGAAATACAATAACGTGTGGATAATACACATATGAAATACAATAACGTGTGGATAATACATATATGAAACATAATAACGTGTGGATAATACACATATGAAAACATAATAACGACATATGAAAACATAATAACGTGTGGATAATACACATATATACAATAACGTGTGGATAATACATGTATGAAAACATAATAACGTGTGGATAATACACATATGAAAACATAATAACGTGTGGATAATACACATATGAAATACAATAACGTGTGGATAATACACATATGAAATACAATGACAATAACGTGTGGATAATACACATATGAAATACAATAACGTGTAAATAATACACATATGAAATACAATAACGTGTGTATAATACACATATGAAATACAATAACATGTAGATAATACACATATGAAATACAATAACGTGAATAATACAATGAAATTGTAGATAATACACATATGAAATACAATAACGTGTAGATAATACACATATGAAATACAATAACGTGTAGATAATACATATGAAAATACAATAACGTGTAGATAATACACATATGAAATACAATAACGTGTGGATAATACACATATGAAAACATAATGTGTGGATAATACACATATGAAAACATAATAACGTGTGGATAATACACATATGATAAATAACGTGTGGATAATACACATACGAAATACAATAACGTGTGGATAATACATACAATATGTGGATAAACACATATGAAATAATAACGTGTGGATAATACATATGAAAACATAATAATAATACATATATGTGTGGATAAATACACATATGAAATACAATAACGTGTGGATAATACATGAAAAACATAATAACGTGTGGATAAAACACATATGAAAAAATAATAACGTGTGGATAATACACATATGAAATACAATGACGTGTGGATATTACACATATGAAATACAATAACGTGTAAATAATACACATATGAAATACAATAACGTGTGTATAATACACATATGAAATACAATAACATGTAGATAATACACATATGAAATACAATAACGTGTAGATAATACACATATAAAATGTGTAGATAATACACATATAAAATACAATAACGTGTGATAATACACATATGAAATACAATAACGTGTAGATAATACACATACAAAATACAATAACGTGTAGATAATACACATACGAAATACAATAACGTGTAGATAATACACATATGAAATACAATAACGTGTGGATAATACACATACAAAATACAATAACGTGTGGATAATACACATATGAAAAAACAATAACGTGTGGATAATACACATATGAAATACAAATAACGTGTGGATAATACACATATGAAAACAATAACGTGTGGATAATACACATATGAAATACAATAACGTGTGGATAATACACATATGAAAACATAATACACATATGAAATACAATAACGTGTATGGATAATACACATATGAAAACATAATAACGTGTGGATAATACACATATGAAAACAATAACGTGTGGATAATACACATATGAAAACATAATAACGTGTGGATAATACACATATGAAAACATAATAACGTGTGGATAATACACATGAAAACATAATAACGTGTGGATAATACACATATGAAATACAATAACACGTAATAATACGTGTTGATAATACATATATGAAATACAATAACGTGTTGATAATACACATATGAAATACATAATAACGTGTGGATAATACACATATGAAATACAATAACGTGTGGATAATACACATATGAAAACACAATAACGTGTGGATAATACACATATGAAATACAATAACGTGTAGATAATACACATATGAAATACAATAACGTGTAGATAATACACATATGAAATACAATAACGTGTAGATAATACACATATGAAATACAATAACGTGTAAATAATACACATATGAAATACAATAACGTGTAATAATACACATATGAAATACAATAACGTGTGGATAATACACATATGAAATACATAATAACGTGTGGATAATACACATATGAAATACAATAACGTGTGGATAATACACATATGAAATACAATAACGTGTGGATAATACACATATGAAAATACAATACCGTGTGAATAATATACACATGAAATGAATAACGTGTGGATAATACACATATGACATAAATACAATAATGTGTGGATAATACACATATATGAAAACATAATAATGTGTGGATAATACACATATGAAATACAATAACGTGTGGATAATACATGTATGAAAACATAATAACGTGTGGATAATACACATATGAAAACATAATAACGTGTGGATAATACACATATGAAATA
>JAXRKP010001981.1:30000-42500 GCA_037039925.1 Doris montereyensis | reverse complement strand
CGTGATGGCGGATGGCGTTGGGTTGTGGTGGCGGATGGCGTTGGGTCGTGATGGCGGATGGCGTTGGGTTGTGGTGGCGGATGGCGTTGGGTCGTGATGGCGGGATGGCGTTGGGTTGTGGTGGTGGATGGCGTTGGGCCGTGGTGGCGTATGGCGTTGAGTCGTGGTGGCGTATGGCGTTTGATCGTGGTGGCGTATGGCGTTTGATCGTCGTGGCGTGTGGCGTTGGGTCGTGGTGGTGTATGGCGTTGGCTCGTGGTTGCGGATGGCGTTGGGTCGTGGTGGCGGATGGCGTTGGGTCGTGGTGGCGTATGGCGTTGGGTTGTGGTGGCGGATGGCGTTGAGTCGTGGTGGAGTATGGCGGTGGGTCGTGGGGGCGTATGGCGGTGGGTCGTGGTGGCGTATGGCGTTGAGTCGTGGTGGCGTATGGCATTGAGTCGAGATGGCGGAAGGCGTTGGGTCTTGGTGACGTGACTCTTATGGTAGTGCCTGGTACGGAGGTAAAATGACGGCCTCTCAACCAACAGGTCGTGGGTTCGTCCCCGACAAATTGAAAAATGTTCTCGATTTTTTTTTCTAGAACAAAACCCTGATCCAGGTAGGTACATCGACAAGAAGTCCCAATCGGAGACGGACATTAAAAAAGGAGGTCTTTTGTGTATATGACAACATTTTGTGCACGTTAAGGATCCCTTGGCTGTTTACTAGGCATGCCGGGCAAAAAAATTAAAATCGTACCAAAACCCCAGAATACTTTAGTTGGGCCATGGGGAATTGGTTTTATGGGCAATGGGTGATTGATTTTATGGGCCATGGGTGATTGGTTTTATGGGCCATGGGTGATTGGTTTTATGGGCCATGGGTGATTGGTTTTATGGGCCATGGGTGATTGGTTTTATGGGCCATGGGTGATTGGTTTTATGGGCCATGGGCGAGTGATTTTAAGGGCCATGGGGATTGGTTTTATGGGCCGTGGGTGATTGGATTCATGGGCCATGGGTGATTGGTTTTATGGGCCGTGGGTGATTGGTTTTATGGGCCGTGGGTGATTGGTTTTATGGGCCGTGGGCGATTGAATTCATGGGCCATGGGTGATTGGTTTTATGGGCCGTGGGTGATCGGTTTCATGGGCCATGGGTGATTGGTTTTATGGGCAATGGCTGATTGGTTTTATGGGCAATGGGTGAGTGGTTTTATGGGCCATGGGTGATTAATTTCATGGGCCATGGGTGATTGGTTTTATGGGCCATGGGTGATTGGTTTTACTTGCGAAAACATTCGAGACAAATTTTCAATCGTTTGGTTGAGAGTCATAGTGCCCCTGTTTCCTGTAGTAAAGAGGTTCATGTGAATACTTTTGACAATATTAATTGAAATTCGTTGCCAGACGATGTTGAGTATCTAGGTATCCAAGATTGAGGTGGCATCGCCCTTCATTCTTCTCTGCTTTCTAATGTCTAATACAATCAATCAGGCAACTAATCAGATCCTTTTTTTTCTTCTCATTATTCGTCTTTTGTTTCTGTTAGTCAGATCCTTTTTTTAATTATTCTTTTTGTTTCTGTTAGTCAGATTATTTTTTGTCGGACATGATGATGATCCTCTAGATTTAGATCTAATTGATTTGAAGCGATTCCGTTACGAGTTTAGTAATTGAATCTATTGCGTCTTTATCAGGTCGTTTCCTGTTCGTGAAAAGATTATGCAAATCATTTTTCTCTTTTCATTCTCTTTCCACTCTTGTGTTCATATGTTTGGTTTATAAAGCAAATTGATATAATATATTTTAGGTTCAACCTTTGGAATCAATGAAAACTGAATTGATTCAGGCAAATCTACACCTAGTTTTGGGCGAGTAGGCGAGTAGCCACATTTTCAAAATGTGTTGTCGCCGCACAAATGCAGTCCAGCGTTACATGCTCCAATTCTACGTCAACTATGATAATGTAGATTTTAATATAGACTTGATAAATAAATGTTCAACCTCCATAGGGACGAAGGGTAGACAAATTCAAGGGAACGATTTAAAAAAGATATCAGCAACAGACCAGAGTCGAACCACTGTAATTTTATTCTTAGCGTCAACATGGTTTGTTAACAGCAGTTGACTGGTACAATAATTGTGTCTACATAATTAATTGATTGATTTATTTCGTGAATTTGTTTACAAGCCTTTGTGAGGTTGAATCGGTTTGTTCTGTCTTGTTTTGTATCTTTCATCATGATTTGTATTCGTTCTTTGCTCTCGTTTTGTTTTTTTTCGTTTTTTTCTTATCGTATCTTTGTTTGTCTGTTATTTGGAGTTGAGGAGGTGGTTAGGGAGTGATGGCTTTGTTTTGTCTGTTATTTGAAGGTGAGGGGATGGTTAGGGGTGATGGCTTTGTTTGTCTATTATTTGAAGTGAGGGGATGGTTAGGGGGTGATGGTTTTGTTTGTCTATTATTTGAAGGTGAGGGGATGGTTAGGGGGTGATGGTTTTGTTTGTCTATTATTTGAAGGTGAGGGGATGGTTAGGGTGATGGTTTTGTTTGTCTATTATTTGAAGGTGAGGGATGGTTAGGGGTGATGGTTTTGTTTGTCTATTATTTGAAGGTGAGGGATGGTTTAGGGGTGATGGTTTTGTTTGTCTGTTATTTGAAGGAGGGGATGGTTAGGGGGTGATGGTTTTGTTTGTCTGTTATTTGAAGGTGAGGGATGGTTAGGGGTGATGGTTTTGTTTGTCTGTTATTTGAAGGTGAGGGGATGGTTAGGGGGATGATGGTTTTGTTTGTCTGTTATTTGAAGGTGATGAGGATGGTTAGGGGGTGATGGTTTTGTTTGTCTATTATTTGAAGGTGAGGGGATGGTTAGGGGTGATGGTTTTGTTTGTCTGTTATTTGAAGGTGATGGGATGGTTAGGGGGTGATGGTTTTGTTTGTCTGTTATTTGAAGGTGATGGGATGGGTTAGGGGTGATGGTTTTGTTTGTCTGTTATTTGAAGGTGATGGGATGGTTAGGGGGTGATGGTTTTGTTTGTCTGTTATTTGAAGGTCAGGATTTAGGGTGTGATGGTTTTGTTTGTCTGTTATTTGAAGGTCAGAGGGGGTTAGGGGATGATGGTTTTGTTTGTCTGTTATTTGAAGGTGATGGGATGGTTAGGGGGTGATGGTTTTGTTTGTCTGTTATTTGAAGGTGAGGAAGTGGTTAGGGGTGATGGTTTTGTTTGTCTGTTATTTGAAGGTGATGGGATGGTTAGGGGGTGATGGTTTTGTTTGTCCGTTATTTGAAGGGAGATGTGGGAACGGGGGATTTTGGTCTTTATTGTTTGTGAGGATGGTGAAATAGGGAGATGGTTTTGTTTGTCTGTTATTTGAAGGTGATTTGGTTAGGGTGTGATGGTTTGTTTGTCTGTTATTTGAAGGTCAGGAAGTGGTTAGGGTGTGATGGTTTTGTTTGTCTGTTATTGAATGGGAGGTTAGGGTCAGGAGGGGGTTAGTTGTGATGGTTTTGTTTGTCTGTTATTTGAAGGTGAAATGGTTAGGGTGTTGGTTTTGTTTGTCTGTTATTTGAAGGTGATGGTTAGGATTTGTTTTGTTTGTCTGTTATTTGAAGGTGATGGGATGGTTTATGGTTTGTTTTCTACCGTGTGTTTGCTTTTGGAAGGAGATGTAACGGGGGAATTTGTATTGCGGACATTGTTTGCTTCTTTTCCCTATGTGAGAATAGGAGAAGGTGTTTTTTTTCATGTTTTTATGGTCATCTATTTTCAAAAAAACAATGGGGATTTATAATAATAATGAGTGTAGATAAAGGTCTCACATTAGTCAACAAAATGATAATAAGTGTTGCCGTGTTAATTCCCATTCAAGTGATTTGTTTTAATAATAATAAAATCATTTATATCATCGGTAAACTATTTAACGACTTACCTCCCGTAGTATACTACACGGACATTGTCCTACTATTCGTTCATGTTCAGTAATTTTTTTAAATTTTATAATCAATATACTATTTTCAAAGACTATAATAATATAACAATATTTATAATAATAATAATAATAATAATAATAAACTACTATAATAATAATAATAATAATAATAATAATAATAATAATAATAATAATAATAATAATAATATAATAATAATAATAATAATAATAATAATAAGAATAATAATAATAATAATAATAATAATAATAATAATAGAATAATAATAATAATAAATAATAATAATAATAATAATAATAATAATAATAATAATAATAAAAATAATAATAATAATAATAATAATAATAATAATAATAATAATAATAATAATAATAATAATAATAATAATAAGAATAAGAAGAAGACTACTACTAAGACCACTAAGAAGAAGAAGAACCTCTACTACTACTACTACTACTACTGCTGCTACTGCTGCTACTGCTGCTACTACTACTGCTGCTACCTGCTGCTGCTGCTGCTGCTGCCTGCTGCTGCTACTGCTGCTGCTGCCCCTGCTACCACTGCTGCTGCTGCTGCTGCTGCTGCTGCTGCTACTGCTGCCCCTGTCTGCTACTGCCCTGCCCTTCCCCTACCCCTTCCCCTGCCCCTGCCCCTGCCCCTTCCCCTGCCCCTGCCCCTGCCCCTGCCCCTGCCCCTGCCCCTGCCCCCTGCCCCTGCCCCTTCCCCTGCCCCTTCCCTGCCCCTTCTGCCCTTCCCCTGCCCCTGCCCCTGCCCCTGCTGCCCTGCCCCTGCCCCTGCTTCCCCTGCCCCTGCCCCTGCCCCTGCCCTGCCCTGCCCCTGCTGCTGCTACTGCTCTGCCCCTGCTCCCCTGCTGCTGCTGTTGCTGCCTGCTGCTGCTGCTGCTACTGCTACTCCTGCTCCTGCTATGCTACTACTACCACTATACCACTATACCACTACTACTACCACTATACCACTACTACTACCACTACTACCACTACTACCACTACTACCACTACTACTACTACTGCTACTACCACTACTACTACTACCACTACTAATACTACTACTACTACCACTACTACTACTACTACTACTACTACTACTACTACTACTGCTGCTACTACTACTACTACTACTACTACTACTACTACTACTACTACTACTACTACTACTACTACTACTACTACTACTACTACTACTACTACTACTAATAATAATAATAATAATAATAATAATAATAATAATAATGATGATGATGATGATGATGATGATGATAATGATAATGATGATGATGATGATGATGATAATAATTATAGTAATAATAAGTATAATAATACTAACAACAATTTAAGATTGTCTATGGCGCTAACTATCATCAAAATGTGCCTACAATTGCTCTACAAAATAGATTGATTACAGATTATTAAGCATTGTGACAACATTTAAATTATAGGATTGAATCATAACAAACACATATCACATCCTAAAATAGTTCATTCGTACATAACGTCCTAAATATATTATATATAAAAGTTTAAAAAGGCAACAGTGAATACATCAGTTTTTAAACTTCTTTTGAAGGAATTAAAAGACGGGCTTGATCTGGTTTAAAACTGAAGCTGTTCCATAAGACAGGAGCAACCACACGAAAGGATTTTATTATGAAAGGGAGTGGATTTGCGGGTTACAGACAATAAAAGTGCATCATAAGATCTCAATGATCTGACAGGTCTGTACATTTCTAATAGTTGTTGGAGGTAGGCAGGAGGCATGTGATAATAACAACACTTAAATATACAGCAGTACTTTTTTTTAAAGTGGGGGGGGGCGGGGGTGGGGGGGAGGCTCGCTACTGACTTTTGAAATTTGGGTCAAAGACATCGAAAGTTAAAATGTTAGGCCTATGATTTGTATTTGTTATAACCCTTTTAGATTCGGTCTGCAATAGCACTTAACATGAAAACTATAAAAAAAAAAAATGTCAGTGTGTTAATAGCCCTCATTTTACTCATCTTCCGTCCTAAATATTTGATAATATTAGGAAAGAGGAAGGAGGTAATGACTGATGTAGTTTCGACTTAAAAGGAAATTCCGTTGCGTTTGATACACAGTAGATTGTATTCATTTATCCAAAATGAAAATGCAACTACCGGTTTACTTATGTATGATAAAGGGCCCTAAAGATTTCCTTCCATACCACTACTTTATCTTGTCATAATCTGATTTTATCAAAGGCTTAAAAAGAAAAACAAACTCTGTAAGATAGTTACTTAGTTTTGAAGGGGATTTCACAAGTAGCAGAAAACTTATGACGTTATCAATGCTAGGTGAGGAAAACCCCTATTAAGTTTATGACGTAATCATTTTGAGTGTGCCCTAATATTGATTTGTATATATCTGGAAAGGAGAGAATATTATGTAAGTTTCTCGAACTATTAAGAATGATATGGAAATTTCCATTCTAGAAATATCTTATTTTTCGACTATAAAAAGGGGATTGCCCATGATCTGAAAAGACAGAAATTATTGTGTGACTCTAGCTGATCTCTATGTCAACTCACCTTAGATATTATGTTTGTGAAGTTGTTTCATTCATTAACTAATGGTTGACTGTGATTATGATAAATATATTTGTTGTATCAATAATCGAGTCTTGGTGTTACTATTGTCTACTTCAACATTCAGATCTAGAGTCATTGCCTGCTCTATTCTGACCTTTGTAACAGACTGTAATAACGCCATTCACAAATATCCAATCGATATTACTATTATTCTATGATAGTTTACAAAAGACTGGAGCAGGTCCAAATTAGTTGATAGGTTAGTAGTTGACTTTTTTTATAATATGCTCTATCCATCTCAATCTTATTCCTTTGATTTCCAGTTTAATGCACAGTTGCTTTGTTTTTCTTCAGAGGTATAACAAGAAAAGAAACCAGTTATAATGTGATCTCAAAAATAGTTTCGCAGGAGTGAGCGAGATAAATTTTAGTAGTCGAGTTATTCAATTTCCACTGTCAAATTAAAATTGTAATACATTATAATTAAAGTGACATTATTTGCCAGTGGGAGAAAAAAGAATCAAATCGCTAGTATTCATTTTGGCTCAACAAATATATTACCATAGACTGAAATAAAGGAGGCAATGATATTATTAACAGTGTACACAATGATGTCTGAACGGTACTAGAAGGATAAAGTGTGTTTGGTAGGGCACAGCAAGCGTTATTCTGTCAAACAGTACCTACGATGAAGCCTATTCACGATTGTCCAGGCCTGCTGGAAATGTAGCGATCTCTGTAACCTACTTGAGCCAGAAGTCTGAATCTCCAGTTCTATTGAAATGTTTGGCCCCAGTTTTTTTCAAATCGAGATTCCAGCCGACTGCTAGTACCAAATATATTTTTTTACTGTCGTAGTCCTGTTTTAATTTCTATAATACCTAGATCTGTAATCTAAAAATCTGGGCGAAGAGCTTAGGCTACTGAAACAATCAAATACGCACTGACACAATTTACATTTCGCCGACTGCATTCTAAACCAACAGTTCTACCACTCCAACCATTTATTGTCAACACAAGCCAACAGTTATGAGAACGGGTTTTGCTGCTCGTGTAGTAAACACATTATAGGGATATGCTTTAAAACAAAATTATCTCATGCTATAACGATGATGATGATGATGATTAAGAGGACGAGGAGGAGAAGGAGGAAAAGAAGTGTGTCGTAGCTACTTAAACATTTTGAAGGGGACTCCCTTATCAGGGTGAAACCTATGACGTAATAATTTTAATTTGAAAGGAAAATTATTTTATATTTAACCTAAGTCTATGACGTAACCATTTTAGTCTGTGGAAAGGCCCTATCGATGTTGGTCGTGATGCATTGTGTTATTGTGTGTTTGTAGCCGGAAATGGGGTAGAATCTTAACAAAACATTATCGAAAAGTTCAGCACAGAATGGACATTTTTGTTCTAGAAGTATCATATATTTCGACTATTAATAGAGGGAATTGTCTACCATTAGGGAGACGAGGACAAAAGTATTGCTAGCTTCCACTTCGTCGTTATGCCATCCAACATTAGATCTATTTGTGAATGTAATTATTCTATTGATTATTCTATTGATTATTCTATTGATTAATCAATTGTTAACTGATAGTACAATATATAGCCCTGGTTTAATTTATAAACCAAGTCTTTGTTTTAGTAGAGTGTCCACTTCAATATCTACACCTAGAGTCATTGCATGCTCACTGTTTACCTTTGTAACAAGAAATGGGGATGAAGATGATTGTTAAGCATCTTCCATCCACTGCAGCATGTAGCTCTCTGCATAAAATATGCCTGCTGGTGAGTTCTTGTCACTGAGGTCCTCTTCCACGTGGCGGCCATGTATTTTTTTGTTTACGTCATAATGTCATCTTGTCGATGGTCTTCCTTGGTTTCTGAATCCATTTCTTGGCTATCTCAATGCCCATCTAGGTCTTTAAGTTCCACTACATGGCTAAACCCTTTTCCAGTTTTCTCTGAGTGAGTGTTTGAGGACATCAATGACCCCTTCTCTTCTAGGGTATGTCAATGCTAGAGATCTCATATTGGAGTGTGATAACAAGACAAGGCATTTTCCTCTTCATTGTTCTCTGTGTAGCTTGCTGTAACGATGCTAAACGAGTATTTTTCTTGTATTGTCGTATGCCAAGAACGATTATGTTTCTACCAAGGATGCTCATGCGCTGAGCTCTGGGTATGGAACTTATTCTACTTCATTCTTTTTTTGTTTTTATTATTTCAACTTCGTCCACTATAGACAGTGATCTCAGTTGTGACAACTAACTGTCATAGTTCTAGATGGATGAATACATGACATACCTTTAATCAATAACATACCTTTAATCAATAACATACCTTTAATCAATAACATACCTTTAATCAATAACTGTATCAATCATACGCCTTTAGTCCACGTTGTGTTAAAATGCTCTTTTATTTAGGACTATAACTCGGGTTATAACATCCAATTTTATTTCATTTCGATATGCGAAAATTTATCAGAAATTCAATCTTGCGAAATAGTGTATATACTATATCATTCGTGGAATTATGACTTAAATCAAACCCAACTAGATAATAAAAGCACACTATTGAAATAGTATTATTATAATTAATGGAAGTCATTCCCGTTCGACTATTTCCATAGATTTCCACTTAGCATCCCATCGTCCAAAAATCCAACATTTCAGAAGAAGTAAAAAACTGAATTATTCTTCACACATACTCTAAAGGTGATCAAATTCATTTCATATATGTAAATGGACATGTAAAAAACGATGATCAGTTTTTTTTATGCTTTACCCTTAATGCTTTAGCAGCTATTTGAGTTGAAAACAAGACACTCGTATCTCGAGATAAGCTACTTTAGAATTCATTTGATTGCATTTAAGATATTGTAACTCAGAGTTGCTAACAAATTTATCTCAAGCCGAGTTACACCACCTTGTTAATAATTTGTAGCATTAATTTGGCAAAAAAAAGTATTGTATCTCAAAAGTTAGATATTTTCACCCAAGAAGGAAATAAATGAGACATTAGATGCAAGACTATCATAAGTAGAGTTACCATAATCCTGTTGCCATAAAATGCCACAACCAAGATAACAAGATACATTTTCATTCTATTGTAACTTTCTTATTTTTAATGTTTATGGAATGCCGTTTTGGCACAAAATGTGCAATATCACAAAGTGCAAAGCTATTACAACTCGAGTGATGATTGTTTTGCACCGTACGGACACCATAATCGTTTGTCTCGAGTTGCACCGAATTATCCTTGTCTCATCTTTTGATTCCAGCGCTGTTTTATTACATTTCATTCCTGCGAGACATAATCAACCCCTTTAAAATGTCCTCGTAATATTTCTGCCACTAAGCCTTGTAATATGGTTGTACTTTAGACTAATACCAAAGTCGAAGTGGCTCTAAGATGTTAGCCGTCATTGGTAATTACGAGCCATCAGAGGACATAGTTTTTTTGAAGGAATTGGAAATCTTGGTTCCTCCACTTTTCCTGGTATTACCCTACCCCCTCTCTCCCCCAACTCAGACCCCATGCCCAAACCCCACCTGCCATCAGTGTATAATCATCCAGCATAGGAAAATTCCTGATACTTGCCAACACTTTGGGATCTTTTGAATTGCAGATACTTGCCAACACTTTGGTATCTTTTGAATTCTAGATCCTTGCTAACACTTTGGGATCTTTTGAATTCTAAATACTTGCTAACACTTTGGGATCTTTGAATTTCAGATACTTGCTAACACTTTGGGATCTTTTGAATTTTAGATACTTGTCAACACTTTGGGATCTTTTGAATTCTAAATACTTGCTAACACTTTGGGATCTTTTGAATTCTAGATACTTGCTAACACTTTGGGATCTTTTGAATTCTACATACTTGCTAACACTTTTTGGATCTTTTGAATTCTAAATACTTGCCAACACTTTGAGATCTTTTGAATTTTAGATACTTGTCAACACTTTGGGATCTTTTGAATTTCAGATACTTGTCAACACTTTGGGATCTTTTGAATTTCAGATACTTGCCAACACTTTGAGATCTTTTGAATTTTAGATACTTGTCAACACTTTGAGATCTTTTGAATTTTAGATACTTGTCAACACTTTGGGATCTTTTGAATTCTAAATACTTGACAACACTTTGGGATCTTTTGAATTCTAGATACTTGCTAACACTTTGGGATCTTTTGAATTCTAAATACTTGCCAACACTTTGGGATCTTTTGAATTTTAGATACTTGTTGTCAACACTTTGGATCTTTTGAATTCTAAATACTTGTCAACACTTTGGGATCTTTTGAATTCTAGATACTTGTCAACACTTTGTGAGCTTTTGAATTTCAGGAGGGAGTATGCTTGGAAATAACTTTACTTTATATTAGCGTTTTGTTACAGGGTCATACATAAAAATATAAACCCCACATTCTTTCACCAGTTACGATGTTTTCAATGTTTCCATATCAACCTTCATCAAATGTTGAAGCAAAGTGGAGCCAAGTTTAATTCCTGGTTGTCGTTTTTTCATCAGTGAGTTGATGTGGCACCCATCGAGCTGACATCTTGTGAACATTAATTTAGGCATTCTTGCAGGATCTTCCAGAAACTAGGTGATAACCCAAAGGAATGCTGTATCTTATGAGGTTATTCGTGCATCATGAGAAAATGGTCTTAGCATGTGGGAGACAGTGACTTTTGAGAAACATAACTTAAAAGTCTGCCTTCACAGTCACAATAGTTGAGGGGTCGCCGACCTCTTTCAAAATCACAAAACCAGAAATATTTTTGAGATTTCAATGGAGCTGAGGCCCCAAGCAAATAATACCAAATATCATAGCAAACTAAAACTCTTAAACTTTTTGTAAAAAGTATCATGAATCCTGACTAAAAAATAAAGTCAATCAGGTTCTAGTGTTGTTATCGTAGCTGTTGTGATATGACGTCAAATATTCTCGAATTGTTAACGCACCCTACTAAACTCATGGTAATGTAACTTTCTAGAAAGCTCCAAAACGGGATGCTCTATTTGGGGTGAAAATATCATGGCTACAGCTTCACTTGTTCTACCCGATTCTGGATATTCAACTAGGGACCCCAGTACAACATAAATGACAATTTCGCCTGCTGCGGCTGCTGCTACTACTACTACTTCTACTACAACTACTACTACTACTATTACTACTACTACTACTACTATTACTACTAGTGCTACTACTACTACTACTACTACTACTACTACTACTACTACTGCTACTACTACTACTTTTACTACTACTACTACTACTACTACTACTACTACTACTACTACTACTACTACTACTACTATTGCTACTATTACTACTACTGCTACTTCTACTACAATAACTACTACTACCACTACAGCCACTACTACTACTACTACTAATACAACTACTATCCAACAACTGCTACTGTTGCTACTACTACTACTACTACTACTACTACTACTACTACTACTACTACTACTACTACTACTACTACTCAGGCATTGGACAGGTAAGCACCAGTACGAGTAGATGACCCCTCCTCCACGAGTCTTATGCTGCCTTGCAGATGGATCAAGGATGACTAAAGGCTAAGGAGTTAACACTGACAAAACAACCTACCGCCTTGCAGGCCGGTCTTGACAGACCAAAGGCTAAGGGAGTTAATCCTGACAGAAAATAATAAGGCCTGGTAAGGGGCCTTAAGATGGTAGCCTCATCATCTACCTAGTTTACAGTGTGGGCTAATCCTGCTGCTTATCCAAAAAACCCAAGCTGATTCAGGGACATAAATACAATATACTCGGCTTGACCTGTCAACATGAACATGGATCAGAGTTTGGAACATGGAATGTTAGGGCAATAAATGGAAAAGAGTTAGAATTAGTTAGGACAAGGAATAGAAAATGTAGGGCCGAATCATAAATATTATGTTAATGGAAATAGGCAAACAACATCTTTCCTAATAAAGATATCCACAAACATACACGACTAA
>JAXRKP010001981.1:15000-20000 GCA_037039925.1 Doris montereyensis | reverse complement strand
TAGGGTTTCAACCTATTTATTATCCAAAGAGGATACAGTTGTTTGGTTTTTGCTGCAAAAGAAAGAATAAATGAACACATAATATAAGAATATGAAGCTAAATCAACTCTCAACTTGAATGACTCGAATTTAATAATATTTCATGTAATGACGATACTTCTGTATATGTTTTATAATTACATTAACAAGCCACCCATTTTTATGTTTTATAATTACACTGACAAACCACCCTGTTTATGTTTTATAATTACACTGACAAGCACCCTTAATAATGGCACTGAAACCACCCTGTTTATGTTTTATAATTACACTGACAAACCACACCACCCTTTTTATGTTTTACACAAGCCACCCTTTTTATGTTTTATAATTACACTGACAAACCACCCTTTTTATGTTTTATAATTACACTGACAAACCACCCTGTTTATGTTTTATAATTACACTGACAAACCACCCTGTTTATGTTTTGGCCACCCTTTTTATGTTTGGGCACTTTTCTAATTAATTGAAATGGCGACTAAATATGTTTTTTTAAACTTTTGCCATTTGCTGAAAAAATGGTTTTCAACCGTGTGCCCTGATTCCTACCCAGTCTGTTCTTGAAGACGTTATCTCGGCTTCTATCGTGTGGAGAGCGAGAATAGGTGATATGAATCGTGCCGAATAGGTGATATGAATCGTGCCGAATAGGTGATATGAATCGTAGGTGATATGAATCGGACTAGGTGATAGGTGATAGGAATCGTGCCGAATAGGTGATATGAATCGGACCGAATAGGTGATAGGAATCGGGCCGAATAGGTGATATGAATCGGGCCGAATAGGTGATATGAATCGTGCCGAATAGGTGAGTATGTTCGGGAATACGTGATATGAATCGGACCGAATCGGTGATATGAATCGAGCCGAATAGGTGATATGAATCGTGCCGAATAGGTGATATGAATCGGGCCGAATAGGTGATATGAATCGGACCGAATAGGTGATAGAATCGGAATCGGGCCGAATAGGTGATAGGAATCGTGCCGAATAGGTGATATGAATCGGACCGAATAGGTGATAGGAATCGGGCCGAATAGGTGATATGAATCGGGCCGAATAGGTGATATGAATCGGGCCGAAGAGGTGATATGAATCGGGCCGAATAGGTGATATGAATCCGGGCCGAATAGGTGATATGACCTATCCAGCATTACTAGGATTCGAACTTAGGACTCAAGATTCCTAGTCCGGCAACCTAACCACGAGGTCATCAATACCTGATTAAACATGTCTGTTTGATTCATCTATTTTTATTTTTTGCTCATATTTTTTTAACATCAGAAAAGACACTTTGAGCCTTTGTGTAGCTAGATTCCCGTCAAGCTGAGCGGCATACATTTATTGTTTCTTTTACTAAACAACTCGCTTAGTCGTTTATTCAATGAATCGTATTTACCAGTGATCAGCTTACAAGGATGGTCGAACTTTATTATTCTTCAAAGCCATTTTTTGTTTCTTCTGTTTTGGCCAGCTGAGCAATGCTAATTTGGGGTTATTTCTTCAGACAATACTCCTGGGATTGAATTGCGTATCGAGTTACCTTAAAAAGTCAATTGACAAAGAAACGTTTTCCGATTACATCTAGATTGCATTTTCGTCCTGGCCGATATCGGATTTACTGGCATCGACTTTCGGAACAAAGGCACCGAAAATGGCATCGTTAATCCACGAAAATGATCGCCAACTTTGTGATTATTCGTTTTAGTTTTTGTTGTTTTTAAGCTTCTCTGATGTTTTGTTGTTGTTTTTGTTTTGGGTTTTTTTATGAGGAAGAACAGGGAGGAGGGAGGACGGCGAGGGAGGAAGAGGAGGGGGGGGAAGGTGGGTTAGGTTTTTCCATGTATTCTTAACCAGGTTAGATTTGCTGTTTATGCGATGATTTACTTCCCCAAGTAAATAACACGTTGCAAATTAGATATGAGTAGCGTTTCTATTTGTGTGTGTGTGTGTGTGTGTGTGTGTGTGTGTGTGTGTGTGTGCGTTGAACATTCAATTTGGACGACCGGAAATGAGTTAAAATCTCTGCACAACCACTTTCACCCATTATAAATGATTCGAACTAACGTTAATTCGAGAATTCCATTTATTCTTAGTCGCACATATCTAGATAGATGAATAACTGTAACAAATTTGATTATCAAACCATTTTGTTGTTAAGCATTGTTTGTCTTGATAAAAAAACACATTGATAATATGTATGATTATGTTAAGAAATCAAATGAAATTTATAGATGGGACGAGAAATAGCCATACGGGTAACACATGTAATAATGTTTCTATCATTTCATTTATTCATCGCAATAATTTTAACATTGGAGATGAGAGCATTTGCTGCATTGAGTTTTATCATTGCACATTTTTATTTTTAACTTTCCAACAAGGCATAAATAAATAACCACCATTAATTCATAGCATTTATTCTGTCTCTTTCCTTCTCCTACAACCGGAAAACCCAAATTGCCTCCTCATATCATTTGGGACCAAATAACAATGACACAGAGGACAGCAAGTCGGTCAAAAGGAATAAAATTGTGTTTGTAATTATCTTGCGCTCCCTTTTCCTTTTGTGTCTTTCTCTTTGATTTGAAGTCTTTTTTCGCTGCAAATTGTCACAGCAATTTAGTGCGCAGCTTAATTAATTTCAGACATCTCAATATTGCCAATCTTATTATGAATTCTGATTATCTCCACCATTTCTATTACAAGTGTTATAATAATGATAATAAATATTAGTATTATTTTTATCATTAATATATAATATATTTTTTTATTGTTATTGCTATTATATTACTATTATTACTGTTGTTGTTGTTGTTGTTTTTCTTCTTTCTCTTCTTCTTTTTCTTCTTCTTCTTCTTCTTCTTCTTTCCTCTTCGTCTTCTTCTTCTTCTTCTTCTTCTTCTTCTTCTTCTTCTTCTTCTTCTTCTTCTTCTTCTTCTTCTTCTTCTTCTTCTTCTTCTTCTTCTTCTTCTTCTTCTTCTTCTTCTTCTCTTCTTCTTCTTTCTTCTTCTTCTTCTTCTTCTTCTTCTTCTTCCTTCTTCTTCTTCTTCTTCTTCTTCTTCTTCTTCTTCTTCTTCTTCTTCTTCTTCTTCTCTTCTTCTTCTTCTTCTTCTTCTTCTTCTCTTCTTCTTTTCTTCTTCTTCTTCTTCTTCTTCTTCTTCTTCTTCTTCTTCTTCTTTCTCTTCTTCTTCTTCTTCTTCTTCTTCTTCTTCTTCTTCTTCCCTTCTTCTTTCTTCTTCTTCTTCTTCTTCTTCTTCTTCTTCTTCTTCTTCTTCTTCTTCTTCTTTTCTTCTTCTTCTTCTTCTTCTTCTTCTTCTTCTTCTTCTTCTTCTTCTTCTTCTTCTTCTTCTTCTTCTTCTTCTTTTCTTCTTCTTCTTCTTCTTCTTCTTCTTCTTCTTCTTCTTCTTCTTCTTCTTTTCTTCTTCTTCTTCTTCTTCTTTCTTCTTCTTCTTCTTCTTCTTCTTCTCTTCTTCTTCTTCTTCTTCTTCTCTTCTTCTTCTTCTTCTTCTTCTTCTTCTTCTTCTTCTTCTTCTTTCTTCTTCTTCTCTTCTTCTTCTTCTTCTTCTTCTTCTTCTTCTTCTTCTTCTTCTTCTTCTCTTCTTCTTCTTCTCTTCTTCTTCTTCCTTCTTCTTCTTCTTCTTCTTCTTCTTCTTCTTCTTCTTACTTCTTCTTCTTCTTCTTCTTCTTCTTCTTCTTCTTCTTCTTCTTCTTCTTCTTCTTCTTCTTCTTCTTCTTCTTCTTCTTCCTTCTCTCTTCTTCTTTTTCTTCTTCTTCTTCTTCTTCCTCTTCCTCTTTCTTCTTCTTCTTCTTCTTCTTCTCTTCTTTCTTCTTCTTCTTCTTCTTCTTCTTCTTCTTCTTCTTCTTCTTCTCTTCTTCTTCTTCTTCTTCTTTCTCTCTCTCTCTCTCTCTCTCTCTCTCTCTCTCTCTCTCTCTCTCTCTCTGTATATAGATATATATATATACATATAAATATATATATATATATATATATATATATATATATATATATATATATATATATATATATATATATATATATATAAATCTATAATCTTCATACTTCATTTGCGTGAACCTCTTCTCATTATCATGACAACTACTATTACTATTGTAGCTCGTCTTACCTGCAGGACATGCCAGAACAGCAAGTCAGAAACGTACTTCTGAGGAGAGCTTTATCGTGAGTGCATGGAGCCCTCCACGGAATGCAGAGGGGTCCAGTGGGGCGCCGATGTCTGTGGTTGTAATTGAAGATAGACAAGTGGTAAGATAGACAAATACAAATATGAAGAAAGGATGAAATAAACAGGGGGAAGGGGACGCCAATGTTCAGGTTGTAATCGAACCTAATGGCATTATCATGACAGACTACTATTACAAGCTCGTCTTACCTGCAGGACAAATGATGAAATCGTAAACAGAGAAAGAATGCAGACCAGTGGGGCCGATGTCTGTGTTTGTAATTGAACCTAGTGGTAAAACAGACAAATACAAATATGAAGAAAGGATGAAATAAACAGGGAATGAGAGGGGACGCCAATGTCTGTGTTTGTAATCGAACCTAGTGGTAAGACAAACAAATACAAATATGAAGATAATGATGAAATAAATAGGAAAAAAGGGGGACGCCGATGTCTGTGTTTGTAATTGAACCTAGTGGTAAAACAGACACATACAAATATGAAGAAAGGATGAATTAAAACAGTGGAATGAAGGGGAAATGAAGGGGACGCCGATGTCTGTGTTTGTAATTGAACCTAGTGGTAAGACAGACAAATACAAATATGAAGAAAAGATGAAATAAACAGGGGAAGAAAGGGACGCCAATGTCTGTGGTTGTAATCAAACATAGTGGTAAGACAGACAAATACAAATATGAAGATAAGATGAAATAAACAGGGACAGAAGGGGACGCCAATGTCTGTGGTTGTAATTGAACCTAGTGGTAAGACAAA
>JAXRKP010001981.1:0-5000 GCA_037039925.1 Doris montereyensis | reverse complement strand
ACAATAATAATAATAATAATAACAATAACAATAATAATAATAATAATAATAATAATAATAATAACAATAAAATAATAATAATAATAATAATAATAATAATAATAATAATAATAATAAATAATAATAATAATAATAATAATAATAATAATAATAATAATAATAATAATAATAATAATAATAATAATAAATAATAATAATAATAATGATAATAATAATAATAATAATGATAATAATAATAATAATAATAATAATAATAATAATAATAATAATAATAATAATAATAATAATAATAATATAAATGAAAATATAAAAGCGTATACAATAGAATCAAACTTGAAGACGACGCAATGAATGAAGAGAAGACAAAAGTAAAGCTACAAACGCTTGACACAGTTTGAAAGACAAAAAGTAAGATACAAGGCTTGACACAGTTTGAGAAAGAAGACAAAAAGTAAAGATACAAAGACTTGACACAGTTTGAAAGAAGACAAAAAGTAAAGATAGGCTTGACACAGTTTGAGAAAGAAGACAAAAAGTAAAAGAGGCTTGACACAGTTTGAGAAAAGAAGACAAGAACTCCATGGAAGTGGCTCTCTCGTATAAATCAGCACTTTGTCTAACGATGTTACTTTATTCATGGAACTGTGTTGAACGTGTTACCAGAGGCACCTGTGGGAACAGAAACAGCAATTCGTTCGGAGGCGTGCAAAAGTGGATGTGAAAATGTAAAAAACCCTCCAACAATAAATAATAAAACAGAACAAACACGTGACGTTTCGGTTATAAGAAACGGTGTAAAAGAGGTAAGATAAGAGTTTATCCAACTAGAGTCAAGGGTGAAGTTGAAAGTCAAGCCTCGCATTCAAATGTCTCTATAAGCAAATTAATGGAGTTTACTACAGCCACACGAGATCGTAAGAATGAGAGCGAGAAATAAAAAAGCTTGTGAAAGAGAACATGACAAAAGAGGGGCACGGGGTAAAGATACCCTGAGGCAGTGCAGCTAAAGGGTCGTATCGTTGTGAGCTGTAGTCCCCACGACAATGGTTCAAACCTTACGGTTGGCACAGGTTGGGTTTGTTTGTTTTTTTGCTTCCTCCCTTTTACAACGTCGCAATCTTAGAAAATATACTTCACACTTCTTTCCCTCACTTTACTCAAGTGTGAATGAGTGCCAAGCTATAGGTAGATAAAGATCATATGAGAGTACAAAAAGCGTAACGGGCTTGTGTAATGTATGCTCCGTCAGGAGTTGAGAAGGAATATATAAAGGATATGGCCTGCTGGGGGATAAATCATGTACAGACTGATAGTCTACACTACGGACTGATAGTCTGCCCTACGGACTGATAGTCTGCCCTACGGACTGATAGTCTGCCCTACGGACTGATAGTCTACACTACAGACTGATAGTCTACACTACAGACTGATAGTCCACACTACAGACAACAGCCTGATAGTCTACACTACAGACTGATAGTCTGCACTACAGACTGATAGTCTACATTACGGACTGATAGTCTGCACTACAGACTGATAGTCTACACTACATACTGATAGTCTACACTACGGACCGGACTGATAGTCTACACTACAGACTGATAGTCTACACTACAGACTGATAGTCTACACTACAGACTGATAGTCTACACTACAGACTGATAGTCTACACTACGGACTGATAGTCTACACTACAGACTGATAGTCTACACTACAGACTGATAGTCTACACTACGGACTGATAGTCTACACTACAGACTGATAGTCTACACTACAGACTGATAGTCTACACTACAGACTGATAGTCTACACTACAGACTGATAGTCTACACTACAGACTGATAGTCTGCACTACGGACTATAACTCCATCTTTAAAGACAAAATAAAAGGGGTTATTAGAAGGGGGGAATCCTCATTTGGCAATTTAAAAAAAGAGTAACTTAATCAACACTGACATGGCAGGAGGGATTGGTGACACAAATTATGGGGGAAATGTGTGGGGGAAAGGTGTGGTGGAAAGGTGTGGGGGGGGAAAGGTGTGGTGGAAAGATGTGGGGGGAAGGGTATGGGGGAATGATGGGAGTATGGGGGAAAGGTATGGGGGAAAGGTATGGGGGGAAAGGTATGGGGGTATGGGAAAGGTATGGGGGAAAGGTATGGGGGAAAGGTATGGGGAAAGGTATGGGAAAGGTATGGGGGAAAGGTATGGGGAAAGGTATGGGGGAAAGGTGTGGGGGAATGGTGTGGGGGAAAGGTGTGGGGGAAAGGTATGGGGGAAAGGTGTGGGGGAAAGATGTGGGGGAAGGTGTGGGGGAAAGGTGTGGGGGGAAATGTGTGGGGGAAAGGTATGGGGGAAAGGTGTGGGGGAAAGGTATGGGGGAAAGGTATGGGGGAATGGTGGGTATGGGGGAAAGGTGTGGGAAAGGTATGGGGGAAAGGTGTTGGGGGAAAGGTGTGGGGGAAAGGTATGGGGGGAAAGGTGTGATGGAAAGATGTGGGGGGGAATTGTAAAGATGTGGGGGGAAAGGTATGGGGGAAAATGGGGGAAAGGTATGGGGGAATGGTATGGGGGAAAGGTATGGGGGAAAGGTATGGAAAGATGAAAGGTGTGGGGAAAGATGTGGGGGGAAAGGTGTGATGGAAAGATGGGGGAAAGGTGTGATGGAAAGATGTGGGGGAAAGGTATGGGGGGAAATGTATGGGAAAGGTGTGATGGAATATGTGGGGGGAAAGGTGTGAAAGATGTGGGGGAAAGGTATGGAAATGAATGGAATGGTATGGTTATGGGGGAAAGGTGTATGGGGGAATGGTATGGGGAATGGGGGGAAAGGTATGGGGGAATGGTATGGGGGGAATGGTGGAAAGGTATGGGGGAATGGTGAAATGTGTGGTGGGAAAGATGGGGGAATGGTATGGGGGAAAGGTATGGGGGAAAGGTATGGGGGAAAGATGTGGTGGAAAGATGTGGTGGAAAGGTATGGGGGAAAGGTGGTGGAAAGATGTGGTTGAAATGTGTGGTGGAAAGATGTGGTTGAAATGTGTGGTGGAAAGATGTGGTGGAAATGTGTGGTGGAGTGTGGTGGAAATGTGTGGTGGAAATGTGTGGTGGAAAGATGTGGTGGAAAGATGTGGTGGAAAGATGTGGTGGATGTGGTGGAAAGATGTGGTGGAAAGATGTGGTGGAAAGATGTGGTGGAAAGATGTGGTGGAAAGATGTGGTGGAAAGATGTGGTGGAAAGGTGGAAATGTGTGGTGGAAAGGTGTGGGGAGGGGTGTGGGGGGAAAGATGTGGAGGGTAAGATGGGAAAAGGTAGCTGAAACACGAGAAAACGATTCAGGCTAGAACAAGAAGGAGAAGGAGACAACCTGGACTAAGCCGTTCAACGCTTCAAGTCATAAGGAAGCCTGAAACGAGACTTGGTGTCCAAACTAGCTTGTCCTCTACTGACGATTCTCCTTCATCAACTCCGTTAGAAGTTTTCCAGATTACCGTTCTTGGAATGATATGAATCGACCATCACTACCACTATGACGTCAATGAGAAAGAAAGCAAACAAAGATAAAACACAAAACAAAACAAAGAACAAAGGAAACAAATCCCTGAGCCGACCAAAAACGAAAAACACTAATCAAGGTCAAGAAATTTCCGATTTCAGTAACTTGATTTCTTTCAATGTTTATTTTTTTCTTGCAAAAAGAGATCAGAATGTCCCATGGTTCTCTCTCAGCGCGAAAAGGTCAATCTCGATATTGTGGTTAGACGCCCAGAGAGGATCGTCAGTCAAATTAGTTTTTTTAAATTCAATATTACACATAATGATATAAAAAAAAGTTCCAGACTGATTAAATAAATATATATATATATTTAACAAGAATACGAAATTTAAAAAACAACTCTAGTACAAAAGGTCAGATAAAATCTCATACAAGTGGCAATAATAAAATCAAGCCTTGATTCTTCCAATGCATGTCTGTAGTCAACTGCTGTCTTAAGATATGATCCGATAATACGTCGGGTTTTTGGTGTATACCAATGGACATCTTCCAATGTCTGTCCAAGTGTATACCAAATGGACATCTTCCAATGTCTGTCCAAGTTTATACCAATGGACATCTTCCAATGTCTGTGAAAGTGTATACCAATAGCATCTTCCAATGTCTGTTCAAGTTTGTACCAATGGACATTGTCCAATGTCTGTCCAAGTTTATACCAATGGACATCTTCCAATGTATGTCCAAGTGTATACCAATGGACATCTTTCAATGTCTGTCCAAATTTATACCAATGGACATCTTTCAATGTCTGTCCAAATTTATACCAATGGACATCTTCCAATGTCTGTCCAAGTGTATACCAATGGACATCTTTCAATGTCTGTTCAAGTTTGTACCAATGGACATCTTCCAATGTCTGTCCAAGTGTATACCAATGGCATCTTCCAATGTCTGTCCAAGTTTATACCAATGGACATCTTTCAATGTCTGTTCAAGTTTGTACCAATGGACATCTTCCAATGTCTGTCCAAGTGTATATCAATTGACATCTTCCAATGTCTGTCCAAATTTATACCAATGGACATCTTCCAATTTCTGTCGAAATTTATACCAATGGACATCTTTCAATGTCTGTTCAAGTTTGTACCAATGGACATCTTCCAATGTCTGTCCAAGTGTATACCAATGGCATCTTCCAATGTCTGTCCAAGTTTATACCAATGGATATCTTCCAATGTCTGTCCAATGTATACCAATGGACATCTTCCAATGTCTGTCCAAGTTTATACCAATGGCATCTTCCAATGTCTGTCCAAGTTTATACAAATGGACATCTTCCAATGTCTGTCCAAGTGTATACCAATGGACATCTTCCAATGTCTGTCCAAGTTTATACCAATGGCATCTTCCAATGTCTGTCCAAAATTTATTCCAATGGACATCTTTCAATGTCTGTTCAAGTTTGTACCAATGGACATCTTCCAATGTCTGTCCAAGTGTATAC
>JAXRKP010001980.1:0-67500 GCA_037039925.1 Doris montereyensis | reverse complement strand
AATTAACTTCTTAGTTTTTTTATTTCTATTTACACAAAGACACTAATGTTAATGTGTGATTCCTATGCTATGAAATTTTCTTCTGCATTAATAATGTCCAAAACGTTTTGGTTTTCAAAATGACATCAACATTTTCACTTCCGCTTGTTGTGTGCAGTGTAGAAGTTACACTTTCTTCCTCCTCATACGCAAAAGCGCTTGCCTTCTGATGTCCACTGGACTCTTTTGGTCCTGGCCGTGTAAAAGACAAAGCATTGTCGCTGTGACAACATCTTTGATTTCTATTTCTACATTCGATTATGTCTTGCATTGGAATGAAGCCAATACTTTAAAATTGGTTCAAATGTATGACGACATACGTATAACCTTTAAACTTTAAAGGTTTGAAATGCGCCGATCAGAAGGTCATGACTCTATGCGATGTCTTCAAAATGAAATAAATGTAGTAAGCTACAGAAACAAACACTAACAACAATGACAACGTGTAACTTCTATATAAAAATAAAGACTGGAAGGTAACTTCCATAATTAGTTAACAGGAATGAACATTCTACAAAGAAAAAACTCGTAGGTAACTTACAATAAGAGAACACTGGAATGTAGCGTCTATCAAACAACAACAACAACAACAACAACAACAGCAAACATGACAGGAGTATAGAGTCAGTAAAGAAAAGACTCCGAAGTGGCGTCTATAAAAATTTTAAAAAGTGGAATTGACCGTGTTTACCAAGAGCTTGTAGCACAGTGGACTGGTACCATTGACTCTCCTGTAACGTTGAATTGTGTTGTGTTGTGCTGTGTTGAATCGCACTCAAACTGTTTCCCTGTTCCCACGACTCGTGGGGGGGGGTAGGAATCCAAAGCACCATTACACCTGACACGTCCATCTCAAACAGGGTGGGTAGAACCGCTGACGTCATCCATCGGCGTCGATGAGAACACGGTTGTCTTCCCAGCCATTGAAGTCACCGGGGACGAAAACATGAACCTGGTTGCCACTCCGGAAGTCGACCAGCACGGCGTTTTCCGGTGGTCGGACATGACATTTCAGTGGCAGGTGGTTCCAGACTCTGAAATGCAGAGGAGAAAATCTCCTGCAGACAACATTAGGTGTGACCCAGGTTTTTAATCTTCTGATGCAAGCTTGACTGAGCCATTGCCTCCCCCACCCCCACCCCCACCACTCCCCTCCCACCTCCTACAGCCCCTGGTGTTCATCGCGGTTCAATTGCGCCATGCATCAATCGCTTTCAATGCCTGCTAGTGCATCGCCAATCAGGCGGGAATGGTGGTAAAAAAAGATATAATTAAACAATACGTTGTGTAATGCTATGATATATTGTGTTATTAAGGAACTCAGAAACTCATTTAAGAATCCACTCAAGTAAAAAAAGATAAAATAAATACTTTACATAAATTAAGTGCCGAGTTAAATGTAATACAATGAATTCGTTAGATTATTTCTATTCTGTAGAATATTCGTAAACAGCTAAATCTCTTCAACGACTGTCGTCGTAAAGCAAAATAAAAACAAAACATAAACGAACAAACAAAAAACCCAGCTCCCACAACTTCTGTTGAGTCACACGAAGATTAAGCAATGAACATATTTATTTTTTTTTTTGTGGGGTTTTTAAAAACATTTTTTTTTTTTATGAAATCGTTCCTGTGTTCAGTTTTGCATTTCCTTCCAACAACTGCAATCGAGTACTGGCATTACGTTCTTCAACACTGTGGCCGCCATGTTTAATTAAAGTTCCAATGATAGTATAATTCTAATTATAGCATTTCATTGAATCTTTCAAGCATGTTTACACAGGTAGCAAGACGCAATGCTTTATATTATCCTGATGCGCTTATGCTGGATGGGTGTGTGCAATGATGCAGAGTGCCTGTGAGAGACGGCTTTTAAACCAATGTTATGGACTACGCTTAAAAGCCTTATACAATTAACGATATATCATTATTAATATGACTATAAAATACAATCATTAAGAAGCTACATGTATATCATGGTAAATATTACCATTGCAACGACACACCACTTCCTAAGTTCATCCTTTTTTTCTTTCTTTTTTTGAGATGCAAAACAAAACATTTGCTGTACATAAGCTGTAAAGCCACACACACAAAAGGGATGTATTAAAAAGAAAGAAATTAAGAGAGACAACAATACTGTACGAGTATGTAAAATGGCATTAAAGCCTTAAACTAACATTACATTACATAATGTGTATTATCATGTAAGAATGCATGTGCAACGCTGATGCTCCTAGTGATGACGTCAAACAGCAGCGTGCAAATCAATTTTGGTCTCTTAAAAGTACAGGAAAACTTATGTTTTTAGAGGAATTGCCTCCTTCAAGCTCCATAATTATTATGTGACACAAAGGAAATGTTTGCAAAGTCTTTCCTGTTCCCATTCACTATTTCCTTCCTCCTGCCCTACCCCCACCACACACACACACACACACACACGCACACACACACACACATTTCCACCCCTTCCCCGCCATTCCTTGCCGCTACGAACACCCATGATGTAATACAGCTCTGTTTATAAAGATCGGGGATAGCCAAATAGATACTAAAAAAGAAAAAATCGTATCTAATTGACCAAAGGATTTATTTGTTTTAAATACATTTCATTTTAATTGCTTCATTCCCATTCTTTCGCATCTATTCAATTATTTAAATTCATGTGTGTACGTCTGTGTGTTTGTGTTTGTGTATTCGTGTATGTACCCAGGGTAACAACAGCCACTTCTACACCGACTCTATGAGAACCGCCAGACACTAGTTCTTGTTGAATAGATAATACGCTAGTATCAATGGGTAGACTAGGTCGTGCTCTATAGATTATACGCTAGTATCAATGGGTAGACTAGGTCGTGCTCTATAGATTATACGCTAGTATCAATGGGTAGACTAGGTCGTGCTCTATAGATTATACGCTAGTATCAATGGGTAGACTAGGTCGTGCTCTATAGATTATACGCTAGTATCAATGGGTAGACTAGGTCGTGCTCTATAGATTATACGCTAGTATCAATGGGTAGACTAGGTCGTGCTCTATAGATTATACGCTAGTATCAATGGGTAGACTAGTTCTTGTTCACTAGATTATACGCTAGCATCAATGGGTAGACTAGTTCTTGTTCACTAGATTATACGCTAGCATCAATGGGTAGACTAGTTCTTGTTCACTAGATTTACGATAGCATCAATGGGTAGACTAGTTCTTGTTCACTAGATTATACGCTAGCATCAATGGGTAGACTAGTTCTTGTTCACTAGATTATACGCTAGCATCAATGGGTAGACTAGTTCTTGTTCACTAGATTATACGCTAGCATCAATGGGTAGACTAGTTCTTGTTCACTAGATTATACGATAGCATCAATGGGTAGACTAGTTCTTGTTCACTAGATTATACGATAGCATCAATGGGTAGACTAGTTCTTGTTCACTAGATTATATGCTAGCATCAATGGGTAGACTAGTTCTTGTTCACTAGATTTACGATAGCATCAATGGGTAGACTAGTCCGTGTTCAGTAGAGTATACGCTAGTATCAATGGGTAGATTAGTCCGTGTTGAGTAGACTGTAGGCTAGTATCAATGGGTAGATTAGTCCGTGTTGAGTAGACTGTAGGCTAGTATCAATGGGTAGATTAGTCCGTGTTGAGTAGACTGTAGGCTAGTATCAATGGGTAGATTAGTCCGTGTTGAGTAGACTGTAGGCTAGTATCAATGGGTAGATTAGTCCGTGTTGAGTAGACTGTAGGCTAGTATCAATGGGTAGATTAGTCCGTGTTGAGTAGACTGTAGGCTAGTATCAATGGGTAGACTAGTTCTTGTTCTATAGATTATACTCTAGCATCAATGGGTAGACTAGTTCTTGTTCTATAGATTATACTCTAGCATCAATGGGTAGACTAGTTCTTGTTCTATAGATTATACTCTAGCATCAATGGGTAGACTAGTTCTTGTTCTATAGATTATACGCTAGCATCAATGGGTAGACTCGTTCTTGTTCAATAGATTATACGCTGGCATCAAAGGGTGACTAGGTCGTGTTCTAAAGATTATACGCTATTATCAATGGGTAAACTAGTTCTTGTTCATTAGATTTACGATAGCATCAATGGGTAGACTAGTTCTTGTTCACTAGATTATACGCTAGCATCAATGGGTAGACTAGTTCTTGTTCACTAGATTATACGCTAGTATCAATGGGTAGACTAGTTCTTGTTCACTAGATTATACGCTAGTATCAATGGGTATACTTGTTCTTATCAAGATTATACGGGTAAACTAGTTCTTGTTCACTAGATTATACGATAGCATCAATGGGTAGACTAGTTCTTGTTCACTAGATTATACGATAGCATCAATGGGTAGACTAGTTCTTGTTCACTAGATTATACGATAGCATCAATGAGTAGACTAGTTCTTGTTCACTAGATTTACGATAGCATCAATGGGTAGACTAGTTCTTGTTCACTAGATTATACGCTAGTATCAATGGGTATACTAGTTCTTGTTCACTAGATTATACGCTGGTATCAATGGGTAGACTAGTTCTTGTTCACTAGATTATACGCTGGCATCAATGGGTAGACTAGTTCTTGTTCACTAGATTATACGCTGGCATCAATGGGTAGACTAGTTCTTGTTCACTAGATTATACGCTAGTATCAATGGGTATACTTGTTCTTGTTCACTAGATTATACGCTGGTATCAATGGGTAGACTAGTTCTTGTTCACTAGATTATACGCTATTATCAATGGGTAGACTGACTAGATAGTTCTTGTTCACTAGATTATACGCTATTATCAATGGGTATACTAGTTCTTGTTCACTAGATTATACGCTATTATCAATGGGTAGACTAGTTCTTGTTCACTAGATTTACGATAGCATCAATGGGTAGACTAGTTCTTGTTCACTAGATTATACGATAGCATCAATGAGTAGACTAGTTCTTGTTCACTAGATTTACGATAGCATCAATGGGCAAACTAGTTCTTGTTCACTAGATTTACGATAGCATCAATGGGTAGACTAGTTCTTGTTCACTAGATTTACGATAGCATCAATGGGTAGACTAGTTCTTGTTCACTAGATTTACGATAGCATCAATTGGTAGACTAGTTCATATACAATAGACTGTAGGTTAGTATGAATGGGTAGACTAGTTCATATACAATAGACTGTAGGTTAGTATGAATGGGTAGACTAGTTCGTGTACAATAGACTGTAGGTTAGTATGAATGGGCAGACTAATTCGTGTACAATAGACTGTAGGTTAATATGAATGGGTAGACTAGTTCATATACAATAGACTGTAGGTTAGTATGAATGGGTAGACTAGTTCATATACAATAGACTGTAGGTTAGTATGAATGGGTAGACTAATTCGTGTACAATAGACTGTAGGTTAGTATGAATTGGTAGACTAATTCGTGTACAATAGACTGTAGGTTAATATGAATGGGTAGACTAGTTCATATACAATAGACTGTAGGTTAGTATGAATGGGTAGACTAGTTCATATACAATAGACTGTAGGTTAGTATGAATGGGTAGACTAATTCGTGTACAATAGACTGTAGGTTAGTATGAATGGGTAGACTAATTCGTGTACAATAGACTGTAGGTTAGTATGAATTGGTAGACTAAGTCGTGTACAATAGACTGTAGGTCAGTATGAATGGGTAGACTAGTTCATATACAATAGACTGTAGGTTAGTATGAATGGGTAGACTAATTCATATACAATAGACTGTAGGTTAGTATGAATGGGTAGACTAGTTCATATACAATAGACTGTAGGTTAGTATGAATGGGTAGACTAGTTCATATACAAAGACTGTAGGTTAGTATGAATGGGTAGACTAGTTCATATACAATAGACTGTAGGTTAATATGAATGGGTAGACTAGTTCATATACAATAGACTGTAGGTTAGTATGAATGGGTAGACTAGTTCATATACAATAGACTGTAGGTCAGTATGAATGGGTAGACTAGTTCGTGTACAATAGACTGTAGGTTAGTATGAATGGGTAGACTAATTCGTGTACAGTGGACTGTAGACAATGAAGTTAATGGAATGTAACGACTATGAAAGAAAAGACTGAAATGTAACTTCCATAAAGAACAGATTGAACTGTAACTTCTATAAAGAAAAGACTGGAATGTAACTTCTATAAAGAAAGACTGGAATGTATCTTCTGTGAAGAAAAGACTGGAACACAACTTCTACAAAGAACAGATTGAAATGTAACTTCTATAAAGAAAAGACTGGAATGTAACTTCTATAAAGAAAAGACTGGAATGTAACTTCTATAAAGAAAAGACTGGAATGTAACTTCTATAAAGAAAAGACTGGAATGTAACTTCTATAAAGAAAAGACTGGAATGTAACTTCTATAACGAAAAGACTGGAATGTAACTTCTATACTGAAAAGACGGCAATATAACTTCTATAAAGACACGACTGGAATGTAATTTCTATAAAGAAAAGACTCAAATGTAATTTCAATCAAGAAAGGACTGAAATATAATTTCTATAATTAAAAAAATACTGGAATGTAGCGTTGATCAGAAATAAAAAACTGGATTATAGCGTCAGTAAAGAAAAGACTCCAAAGTGGCGTCTAAAAAATAAGTATGGGAATTCCCGTGTTTACAAAGGGCTTGTACCACAGTGGAGTGGTACCACTGACCCTCCTGTAACACTGTGCTGTGTTGTGCTGTATTGTGTCGTACTCAAACTGTTTCCCTGTTCCCACGACTCGTGGGGGTAGAAATCAAAAGCACCATTACACCTGACACGTCCATCTCAAACAGGGTGGGTAGAACCGCTGACGTCATCCGTCGGCGTCGATGAGAACGCGGTTGTCTTCCCAGCCATTGAGAGCATCGGGGACGGAAACATGAACCTGGTTGCCAATCCGGATATGGATCATCGCGGCATTTTCCGGTGGTCGGACATGACATTTCGGTGGGAGACATTACCAGAATATGAAATGCGGAGGAGGAAATCTCCTGCAGACAACATTAGGTGTGATCTGGGTTTTTTTTAATCTTCTGATACAAGCTTGACTGACCTCCGGGTCTGCCCTTCCTCCCTCCTCCCTCCCCCCCCCCTACAGCCCATGGTTTCCATTCCAGTTCCGTCGCGGCATGCATCTATGCTTTCAATTTCAATCCCTGCTGGTGCATCAGCCTATCAGGCAGACATAGAAATAAATATATGACATACATACACACACATATAAATAATATAAATATATAAATATATATATATATATATATATATATATATATATATATATATATATATATATATATATATATATATATATATATATATATATACATATAAATATACATATATATATATAAATATATATATATATATATATATATATATATATATATATATATATATATATATATATATATATATATATAAATATAAATATATATATAAAACCATGCATAGTGTGATATTATAATATATTGTCATGTTATTAAGGAATTTAGAAACTCATTTAAAAATCCACTAGATCATTAGAGTAAGAAGATGAATTAATACTCTGCATAAAATAAATGCTGAATGGAAAGTAATGCAATGCATTCTTTAGACTATTTTTGTATTCTTCATAACAAAATCGTAATTTTAAATTGTCGTTGAAAACTATAAAATAAAAAAAGTAAAAAGTAAAAAAATCGCTCCGCAACTATTGAGTCGCACATAAGTTAAGCGATGAAAATGTTTTATCACAAAGGTCAAGCAATGAAGATGTTATATCACAAAGGTCAAGCGATAAAGATGTTTTATCACAAAGGTCAAGATGTTTTATGAAACTATCGTTCCCATGTGGCGCTCTGAATTTTCTTCCAGCCAATGACATCGACTACTCTGTGCTTTTACATTGGGGGTGCTATGTTTACAGTTCCCATACTACTTCTATTTATAGCATTTCATGGAAGCTTTCATGCATGCTTGGGGGCATTCCACCACGCTTAAAAACTATGCGCTTATTTTGGATGGAGGTATAATTGCAGAGTGCCCGTGACTTCCTGCTTTCAAAACCAATGCTTTGGATTACGTTGATGACATTGTATATTTTACAATATAATATCATTATAATGACTATGATTGACAATTATGAAGAAGCTATTTTGTTATATCATCATTACCGTGAACATGTACAAAGTTCACTTTGTTTTTGTTTTTGGTTTTTGTTATTTGTTGTTGGGGATACAAAACAAATCATGTTGAAAATCTAAAAAAAAGACCTCTTTAGATATATTAGGAAGAAACGTATTCAGATAAAAAAATGAAACGACAACTCTCTACGCGTAAGTACAATGGCGTCAAAGCCTTAAACTAACATTACATTACATGTTTCATAATATCATCATGTAGTAAATGTGTTTCTTCAACACTGGTGCTCTTGGTGCCTAGTTCTCAAACAGGAGTGTGCAAATACCTTAGAGTCTCTTAAAGCACATGGAAATTCAGGTTTGAGAGGAATTGCTTCCTAGAGGTACTTTAATTTTCACGTTACACAAAACAATGTTCGCATTGTCTTCCCTGTGTCCATGCATTATCTCCTTCCGTCAAGCCCCCCCATCCCCTCTCACTACACACATACACCATTCCACACCCACACACCCCTCACTACACACATACACCATTCCACACCCACACACCCCCCCTCACTACACACATACACCATTCCACACCCACACACCCCCCCTCACTACACACATACACCATTCCACACCCACACACCCCTCACTACACACATACACCATTCCACACCCACACACACCCCCTCACTACACACATACACTATTCCACACCCACACACACCCCCTCACTACACACATACACCATTCCACACCCACACACCCCCTCCTCACTACACACATACACCATTCCACACCCACACACACCCCCTCACTACACACATACACCATTCCACACCCACACACCCCCTCACTACATACATACACCATTCCACACCCACACACACCCCTCACTATATAATACACCATTCCACACTTACACACCCCCTCACTACATAATAGGCCATTCCACACCTTCACACCCCCTCACTACATAATACACCATTCCACACCCACACACCCCCTCACTACATAATACACCATTCCACACCCACACACCCCCTCACTACACACATACACCATTCCACACCCCACACACTCCCTCACTACACACATACACTATTCCACACCCACACACCCCCTCCTCACTACACACATACACCATTCCACACCCACACACACCCCCTCACTACACACATAAACCATTCCACACCCACACACCCCTCACTACATAATACGCCATTCCACACCCACACACCCCCTCACTACACACATAAACCATTCCACACCCACACACCCCCTCACTACACACATAAACCATTCCACACCCACACACCCCCTCACTACACACATAAACCATTCCACACCCACACACCCCCTCACTACACACATAAACCATTCCACACCCACACACCCCCTCACTACATACATACACCATTCCACACCCTCACACCCCCTCACTACATACATACACCATTCCACACCCTCACACCCCCTCACTACACACATACACCATTCCACACCCTCACACCCCTCACTACAAACACATACACCATTCCACACCCACACACACCCTCTGCCGTTCGGAACATCCTTGATACACTTCAACAGCTCTGTTTATGAAGATGTGGGAAAGCAAACTCAATGATAGATAAGCAAAGGCTCTCTATCACTTTAATCACATGGCATTTTAAATATTTTGAAATAATTATAATTGCTTCATTCCCACCTTTCTTCAGCATCTCCTCAATGAATTCCATTTTTATGTGTACCTGTGTGTGCGTTTGTGCCTGCTTGTGTATACCCAGGGTGGCTAGAACCACTGTTACACCGACTCTATGAGGACTACCAGGCAGTACCCTACCCCAACATTGAGATCATCTGGGCCAAAACCCTCCACCTGGGTAGCACCTTGGCGGGCAGCAGAGCTATTTTTAGGTGGAAAGATATGACCTTCCAATGGGAGTTTATCCCACAGTACGAAAAGCTTCGTCGTAAAAGCGATTCCGACCCAATCAGGTTATCAAGTGCACCTTGGTGCACCATTTCCTTTGGGCACCTTGTTCTTACTAACAGTTTTTTCATCACCGTTTTGGAGGGTTCACAGAGGAGGACATGTATAATATGCCAAAGCTTAAAGAAACCCCCCCCCCACACACACACACATACACACTCATGCATACACAGACATAACATACTATAAGCATGCCCGTAAATCAAGTTCGATCATGGTTGCTCTATAATTATAAAGCTAGTTCTCTTGAACTTTGTAGTTAACTCAGAAACCGACCGTATCGGTTACGGGTGCTAAAACGATTATTAGATCAAAGAAGTACTCGATACTGAAGTTATGGGGGCTTTTTTAAATAGTACTCGATACTGAAATTATGCGGGCTTTTTTTTATCGTAGACTGGATATCGAAAAATAAGATCTGGTAACAATCAAAGGTTTCGTGGATCGCAAGCAAAACAATAATTTTCCAATCAATTAAAATACTGATTTGATCCAGGAGTTTATTCGCTAAGACCAAAAGCAATCTATTGAAATTCTATATGCGACATATGAAGGTCGCGAACGCAGTGGTTTCTGAGTTGTAAGCGTCAAAGTTAGAGACGCTCAATTTTATACAATATATGGATAATGGCAGTAAAGTGTATCTTGTAATTACGATTTTCATAATGTCTAAGAACAAGAACAGAATACATTAAGGATGGATATGGGTGCAGTAAAAAAAACGGATTAGAAACATTGTTTTATCTACATGAATATATTTTCGGTGAATGGACATGAATATGTCAGCATAAGACAACGTGCTGCCATTTGTCTAAACCGTGTAGGAAATTAAAATCTAGGAACGGAATTTGATTTGTCTTTGTTCGCGTTTTATCGACAGTAGACTAACATCAATTCAATTCAATTCAATTCAATTCAATTCAATTCAATTCAATTCAATTCAATTCAATTCAATTTTCAATTTAATGTAATAAATTAGAACCGCTGTTTTCAATGGAAAGAATACAGTCAAAATTTGTTATTTTACATAATGCTATCAAGTTTAAATTTTGTGCAGTCTATAAAAAGGAATATACATATTTTGTTTCTTTCAAATTCCTTTAGCCAGAAACAAAAATGTTATCTTCATATTATGTGATATAACATTTGCAAAACATGAAAGTATCAAAACGTCTAATCCTATATAGTTTCCAATCTAAGTTTACCTGTCGTTTCCGTTGCAGTAAGACTCCTAATATCTGTATTGTGTTTATGTTTATTGAACATACTTGTTATTATTACAGTGATCTCTCGTATTTACATCAAATTACAAGAGCAACATTAGTTTGGCCTATAGACGGTTCTAGACTTTCACTCTTGACATCTGTACAACAAAAAAAGCAAACATTTCCGCCATTTGAGGGTAAATGTACTAACATCGGATGTGTTTGCTTTGTCGTCGTCTTTGTTTTGCTTTTTTTTTTACTGGCCTGGATCCACATAGAATTCATGTTAGATGTTTTATCTTATCTTGGGGTCCACATAGAATTCATGTTAGAAGTTTTATCTTATCTTGGGGTCCACATAGAATTCATGTTAGATGTTTTATCTTATCTTGGGGTCCACATAGAATTCATGTTAGATGTTTTATCTTATCTTGGGGTCCACATAGAATTCATGTTAGAAGTTTTATCTTATCTTGGGGTCCACATAGAATCTCATGTTAGATTCATGTTTTATCTTATCTTGGGGTCCACATAGAATTCATGTTAGATGTTTTATCTTATCTTGGGGTCCACATAGAATTCATGTTAGATGTTTTATCTTATCTTGGGGTCCACATAGAATTCATGTTAGATGTTTTATCTTATCTTGGGGTCCACATAGAATTCATGTTAGATGTTTTATCTTATCTTGGGGTCCACATAGAATTCATGTTAGATTTTATCTTATCTTAGTTTAGAATTCATCTTATCTTGGGGTCCACATAGAATTCATATTAGATGTTTTATCTTATCTTGGGGTCCACATAGAATTCATGTTAGATGTTTTATCTTATCTTGGGGTCCACATAGAATTCATATTAGATGTTTTATCTTATCTTGGGGTCCACATAGATTTCATATTAGATGTTTTATCTTATCTTGGGTTCCACATAGATGATTTTTATCTTATCTTGGGGTCCACATAGAATTCATATTAGATGTTTTATCTTATCTTGGGGTCCACATAGAATTCATGTTAGATGTTTTATCTTATCTTGGGGTCCACATAGAATTCATGTTAGATGTTTTATCTTATCTTGGGGTCCACATAGAATTCATGAGATGTTTTATCTTATCTTGGGGTCCACATAGAATTCATGTTAGATGTTTTATCTTATCTTGGGGTCCACATAGAATTCATGTTAGATGTTTTATCTTATCTTGGGGTCCACATAGAATTCATGTTAGATGTTTTATCTTATCTTGGGGTCCACATAGAATTCATGTTAGATGTTTTATCTTATCTTGGGGTCCACATAGAACTCATGTTAGATGTTTTATCTTATCTTGGGGTCCACATAGAATTCATATTAGATGTTTTATCTTATCTTGGGTCCACATAGATTTTGTTAGATGTTTTATCTTATCTTGGGGTCCACATAGATTTCATGTTAGAAGTTTTATCTTATCTTGGGGTCCACATAGAATTCATGTTAGATGTTTTATCTTATCTTGGGGTCCACATAGAATTCATACTAGATGTTTTATCTTATCTTGGGGTCCACATAGAATTCATATTAGATGTTTTATCTTATCTTGGGGTCCACATAGAATTCATGTTAGATGTTTTATCTTATCTTGGGTCCACATAGAATTCATATTAGAAGTTTTATCTTATCTTGGGGTCTACATAGAATTCATCTTAGATGTTTTATCTTATCTTAAATAGCTTGAGATGTTTTAATCTTGGGGTCCACTAAATGTTAGATCCTTATCTTGGGATCCACATAAAAGTTAATTAAATTTTTTTTTCTCCTATAATTAATCAAAGTCCACATAGAATGCATTTATGTTTTATCTTATCTTTCAAAAAGAAATCACTAAATGCTGCCATATTCAAAAGTTTCAATGATTGGTGATTTATTTTTTCTCCTCTAAAAATAATTAATTCAAACGATTTCAATGATTTCAATGATTTCAATGATTTCAATGATTTCAATGATTTCAAACAATTTATAACACGGGGCAATTTGAGTAGGAAAACAAACAAAAACGGTGTATTTGCTCAATAATCATGGTGTGATTTCATAAAACAAATAATTCATCATGGTGTGATTTGGGGAAAACAAACAATTCATTAGTTGTGATTTGAGAAAACAAACAATTCAACATGGTGTGATTTGGGGAAAAACAAACAATTCATCATGGTGTGATTTCGTGAAAACAAATAATTCATCATGGTGTGATTTGGGGAAAACAAACAATTCATTATGTTGTGATTTGAGGAAAACAAACAATTCACTACATTGTGATTTGGGGAAAACAAACAATTCAACATGTTGTGATTTGGGAAAAACAAACAATTCACCACGTGGTGATTTGGGGAAAACAAACAATTCAACATGGTGTGATTTGGGGAAAACAAACAATTCAACATGGTGATTTGGGGAAAACAAACAATTCAACATGTTGTGATTTGGGGAAAACAAACAATTCAACATGGTGTGATTTGGAGAAAACAAACAATTCAACAAGGTGTGATTTGGGGGAAAACAAACAATTCAACATGGTTAGGGGAAAACAAACAATTCAACATGATTTGGGGAAAACAAAAACAATTCATCCCATTCTGATTTGGGAAAACAAACAATTCAACATGGTGTGATTTGGGAAAATAAACAATTCATCCCGTTCATGTTGTGATTTGGGGAAAACAAACAATTCAACATGTTGTGATTTGGGGAAAACAAACAATTCATCATGTTGTGATTTGGAAAAACAAACAATTCAACATGTTGTGATTTGGGAACACGTTTTGAGCGTTTGGTTTTCTTTCTCTCAACATTTATATTTGTTTTTGTGTTTTCTTTGTATGAGTTTTATCGAATAGAACGCGAAGAGGATGCGGGGAGATGGAGGGGGGTAGAAAGAGAGTTTGCTTTGATGAGGGGCCGGTTGTTGTTACTGTTGTTGCTGTCACTGTATAATGATGACGTTTAAAAGTATCTATGGCTAATGAGATTGTACTAAATTCAGGCGTTAGCTTTTATTGTTACCGATACATACGAAAAATGGATTAGATAGTGTGACTGGGTGTGTTATGATCTATCATGTACACGCACACACCAGCTGTGTGTGTGTGTTTGAGTCAACATGATGAGATGCTTGTGTGTCTTTTCCCAAGGCTGGGTCGCACCGCTGGTGAACCGTATCCAGGAGTCCCCTCAGGCCATCCCCTACCCCAACATTGAGATCGTCAACGACACCACCATGCACGTGGCGCCAACGCTCTCCAACTTTCGCGCCATTTTTGTATGGAAAGATCTGACCTTCTATTGGGAACAGTTACCCCAATTTATACGTGATGAAAGGCCTGACGATTCCTTTCCTATTAGGTTCAATTTCTTCTTCGTTCTTTAAAGGGACCTTAGATTTGTAGTTTTCTTCTGTTGGTTGTTGTTTTGTTTCGTTTTGCCTTTTCTTCTCAGTAGTTGTTTTATTTTCCTGGTTATCTTCTTTTTGTTTTCTCTTGAGAGTGGAATATCCCTTTGTCAATATGGAAATATAAAATTCAAATCAACACTTTTTTTCCTTTTTTTTCTTTGCAATGTGTTTTTTTTCCTCTCCCTTATCTTACCGTAATATCCATTAAAAGCATCAAGGTGCAGTATCACTTAGTTTCTTTCTTCCGCCGCGTCAGAAGAATCCCACATCTTAGAATGGTTAAGCATAGAGGTTTCTAACACATTTTGAGCAGCGATCCTTCCTGATGGCATCGATACCATCCTTCGATCTGTCTTTCCCCCACTCTTAGAAGAACGAAACCGTCCTGCTATCCTCATCCACTATTCTATTCCCTCTAAACTGACTTCACTGTATACTGTATGCCATTACAAAGCATGTTTGCTTTGTCCCAAATGACATTGGCTTACTTGGCTTAATAGGCCTTTGGATTCCTCGTGGAACATAGGGTCACAACCACACACCTCCAGCGTACATTGCTCTGGGAGATCCTCTTGAGTTCGGCCCATGACATCCCGGCGGACTCTTTGGCTTCTGTGTCGGTGGCTCTCCGCCACGTCTGTCTTGGTCTTCTCGCCTTGTGTTTGCCTTGCGGGTTCCATTCAAATCCAGGGGGGGGCTGTCATGACATTTGACAGGGGCTTCCACAGTAATCCATCCTCATTTCCTTGTCATGGTTTTGCATTCAATTTTAGTTTTAACTTGTCCTGTTCCAAAGTTTTTTTCTTTCTTTCTTTATCAGTTCCCATTCTACCTTTCGGTGTATGAGTTCAGTTTCACGAGATGATCTTTCCCCAGAATGCCCTGTCCTGGCATTTTCTGTTTCCTTCCATACGTGTTAAATGTCTATGCTTCAATGCCTCTTTTATATCTTCTTCCCACTTTCTCCCAGGTCTGCCTTTTGGTCTTTTACCTTGGGCTTTAGCACTGTATACTGATTTAGCTATTCTATTGTCATTCATTCTGTTTACATGCCCATACAATCTCAGTTGGGTTTTTTTCTATCTTAGTCGTTATGCCATCTGCTTTGGTTTGATCTCTTATTGATGTGTTCCTAATTTTGTCTCTTTTAGTTTTCCCTACTGCTTTTCTTAGATATTTCATTTGAGCTGCCTGTACTCTATTGTATTCTCTAATATCTAAAGTCCAGGTTTCGATGCCATAGAGGAGAGTAGGACAATAAACCGTATTGTATAATGCCATTTTGGGTTTTGTTGACAATTCTTGTTTATCTACAAATGCCTTTCCCAGATGATTATATATTGAATTTGCCTTTTTGATTTTCTGGCTGATTTCTTCTCTTAGTTTTTCCTCTGAGTTAATCATTACTCCTAGGTAATTGTAGCTTTGAACTTGTTCTAAATTTTCCCTGCCCAATTTAAGATTTTGTGTTTTAGCTTTCCTTAGTTACTAGCATTATTTTGGTTTTCTTTGCATTTATTCTCATTCCTCTTTTATTTAGTTCAGTGTTCATAATGTTGATATTCGACTGAAAGTCACTTTCTCATTTTCCAAACAGTACTAAATTATCGGCAAATGAAAGCATTGATACATTTACTGGTTTGAGCTTCCACATACCTACATTCATTTTCTTTATTTTTAAGGATGTCTTTGCGACTGAATCCATAAATGTGATAAACAAAAGAGGACTTAGGGTACAACCCTGTCTTATTCTGCAGATGTTTCCAGCCACTCTCACTGCACATGTTGGTTTGTTGTAAAACGTTTAATGGTTTGTAATAATTTTTTTCTCTACATTGTGTTCTTTTAAGGAATGCCATAGTTCGTCCCTCCTGCAGTGTCAAATGCCTTTGCTAAGTCAATAAAACACAGGCGCAAGTCAATGTTTCTCTCAAGGAATTTTTCTATTATTTGTCTAATTGTAAATATGTGGTCTTGTACACTTCTTCCTGGTCTAAATCCACTCTGATGATATTCAATCTGATTCTCTACTCTTTTCCTTAGTCTCATTTCCAGTATCCTGGCATATACTTTTCCTGGTACGCTAAATAGTGATATCCCTCTATAGTTTGAGTATTCCCTAGTTGATCCTTTCTTATGTACTGGTACAACCGTTCCCTTTGTTCAATCGTCTGGCACCTGTTTGGACTTCCATGCTTGTTAGCATATTGCATGTAGTAGTTTGTCTACCTCTCTCCTTGGTTTTTAATCATTTCTGGATAAACTTGATCTGCTCCTGGGCTTTTCCTAATTTATCTTTTCTTATAGCTGTTTGGATTTCTTACATCTTCAGCTGTCTCCTCTAGATTTTTCGTTACTTTTACTAATTCATCTTTACTCCTTGTTTCATACGTTCTGGAGGGATTATGTAATTGGTAAAAATGCTTTCTCCATATTTCCATAATTTCGCTGTCTTCTTTCATTATTTCTCTTTTGGCATTCTTAATTTGTCGTATTAGGCATCTTTGGTCTTTCTCATGCTCTTCATTGCCCCCCCTCCCCCCTCCTAGAACAGCTGATGATTTCCTTGATAGCTTTCTTGAAGTCTTTGTCCAAGCTCTTCCCATTGTTCTTGTTTTGCTTTCCTAACTTCCCTTTGGCGATAGTTCTTTTATTCACGTAATCCTATCCTCTGGTCTCTTTGTTTGCAAGTATTTCTTCCAGGCATCCTTCTTTTCTTTGATCTTAGTCTTGCCTTTTCTCATTCCACCATGCTGTTCTTTTCTTATCTCCTTTAATTTGTTTCCTACCGCAGACCTCTTCAGTACAACTGATGAGTGTTTCTTTATACATCTGCCACTTTTCTTCTACTGTGCTATCATTCAGATCCATCTGTCGTTCACTGATAAAACTTTTTATCCTAGACTGGTATACTTGTTTTACTACTGGTTTATTTAGTTCCTCTATTTTGAGCTTAGTAGCTTTCTTCTCTTTCCTTTTCTGTTTGTTTTCTTCAGTCAGTAATCTCATTTTTGCAATCACTAAGTGATGATCACTAAATATTTCTGCTCCTCTGATTACTCTTGCATCCAAAGTACTGTAAAAAAGGGACATGATAACTATTATGTAGTCTATCATTGACTTTTCACACCTGTCTTCATTTATTCTTGTATATTTGTGGATATCTTTATGAGTAAAAAAAGGTGTTGGCTATTTTCATGTTATTCTTTAGGCAAAAATCTATTAGTCTCTCTCCATTTGGAGAAGTTATTGTCTCTCCTTCTTTACCTATTACTCCTCCTGACGTTTATACATTATTTCCTACTCTAGCGTTTAAATCTCCTAAAAGCATTAGTTCCTGTTTGGGTTTAATATTCTCTGCAGCTATTTGTAAATCGTTTTCGAAAATATCTTTTTCTTCTTTAGTTACGTCTTCGTTTGGTCCATAAGCTATTAATAATTTACTTTCTTGTCCTTTTGCCTCTAATATCTGTGGGTTTATAAATTTCCAACATTTTAAGTAGCTTTTCATGCCTTTTATGCACTATGAGGCCTATTCCTGATTTAGCTCTATCTTTGACATCTACTCCTGAAAAGATTAAAGTATGAATCAGTCCTACATTTTCTATTCCTTGCCCTTTTTCTTTGTTTCTGTAATGGCCAAAATATCTACTTTGAATTTTTCAATTTATTCAACTAATTCTAACTGTTTTCTATTTATTGTCTTAACATTCCATATTCCAAAAATCACAGTCCGTATTCGTTTCCAAGTTCGTCTTCGAAAGATTAAGCCGGTTATATTGCATTTATTTCTCTGAATCGGTTTGGTTTTGGATAAGCAGGGATTAGCCCACTGTACCCTAGGTAGATGGTAGGGCTGCTACCCTGAGAGCCCCCACCAGGTCCTGTTATTTTCTGTCAGGGTCAACTCCCTTAGCCTTGAGTTATTCAAGACCAGGCTGCAAGACAGCAGGTTGTTTTCTGTCAGGGTTAACTCCCTTAGCCTTTCGTCGGCCAAGACCTGCCTGCAAGGCAGCATCAGACTCGTGGAGGGCGGGATCATCTACTCCCCGTACAGGTGCTTACCTGTCCACTGACCGGGTTCCAAATCTTTTTATTTGAAATGACTTTCGGCCACCTGATGTTGAGGATGTTTCGGAGACATCTCTTGGTATATTGGTTTCCCGTATATTATGATGAAGTTTTTGTGAGTATCTTTCGCTTCGGGAATTTCACATCACGGTCCGAAAGTTGATCATCACAGAATCAGGGATATTCGACTGTGGATACGAAACATTTGGCCATATTTTCGTTTGTAGTTTCTCTGTGTGCAATCTTTTTGAAATCCTTGTTTTCATTTGCTTGTTTAGTTGGGTCTTACTTTTAATTGTTTTGTTTCGTTTTGCTTGAGAAGAAATTGAATTGTGTGTTTGTAAATCATCTCGTTCGGAGCTTTAGACCGCCACATTCAAATTGATACTGCTTTTTCTTAATATCTTAATACGTTTTTGGGTTGTTGCTTTTTTTCTAAATTTCACAGCAATATTTTCTTTTTACCCTTAAATCCTGATGGAGGATTTTCTTTATTCTTTGATAATATTCTTATCTTTTATACGGATCAATTAATTTGTTAATTTTAAATTGTTTTCGAATGAATTGGTGTATAAAATAATTATTGCATTGAGTTCGATATGAAAGTTCATACGTCACAGATAAAAGTTTTAACGCTATGTCATGTGAGTAGTTGATGACATCTGTAGCCATATAGTATTGATGAAATGAAGATTGTTGTAACCATATATCACACAGTACTGAAATGACGCATAACCGTCATGTGTCAAGGTGTAATCTTAAATCCCAGACTAGAGGTGATGAAAGTAGTACCAACTTGTTATAGGCTAAAGGATGACGACAATAACAATATGTCACGTATTAGATGATGAATGTGGTAACAATAAGTCACATATTCGTTGATGAATGTAGTAAATATGTATCAGATTAGGTGATGAATGTAGTAACAATATGTCTCAGATTAGGTGATGAATGTAGTAGCAATATATCACATATTCGTTGATGAATGTGGTAAATATTTATCAGATTAGATGGTGAATGGAGTAACAATATGTCACACACTAGATGATTAAAATATATATATAACAGTATGTCAGGGATTCGACGATGAATGTAGTAACAATATGTGACACACTAGATGATTAAAATACATGTATAACAATATGTCCGGATTTGACGACGAATGTAGTAACAATAAATCACATATTAGATGATGAATTTAATAACAATATGTCACATATTAGATGATGAATGTAGTAACAATATAATACAGACCAGGATGATGAATGTAGTAACAATATGTCACAGATTAAATGACGAAGGTAGTGAGAATAACATTATGTCACACGCTGGATGATAAAAGAACTTACAATATGCCACAGAGGACTTGACATTAACTGTAACCATGGTTCACTGTCATTATGACGATTGGCATGTTTTGTCTTGAGTCCTTGTTTTGTTTTGTTTGTTGATTTTCTCTTTGGGTTTCTTTTTTTCTTTTTTTCTTTTTTTTTCCCCAGGTGATCTCATTGATTTCTCCATGATGCGAATAAAATTCCAGAGCTTCTTCCCATTTTACTATGTAGTTATTGCTACAAATGTGAAACATATAAAATTTCCTTTCCTGTGGGACACATTATGAGATTTCCTTTCCTGTGGGAAATATATCTTGAGATTTCCTTTCCTGTGGGACATATATTATGATATTTAATTTCCTGTGGTACATATTCTGATAATTAATTTCATTTCAATTTCACACCCTACCTTTCCTCATATTATATTCATTATGATTCTAGTCTTCTGGTGAATTTCTGTCTTTCTGGTAATTACCTTTTCCTTTGTATATAATGATAAAAATAACATATCATTTACATTTTAGTTGAAGAAGCTATATAGATAGGAACACGTATGATATACGTGTATAACGGTACTGCCTTTACATCTTTAACATAATTATATGTTACAGGGACAATATCAAGTCTACTCATCACTAACTTTACATTTACCATAATATTATGTTATAATGATGATAACATGTCGTCTACAATTATCACTAGCTTTACACCTACCATAAAGTTATGTTATATGGTTGATATTAAGTTTGCAGCTTCATGCTTACCATAATGTTACGTTACATAAATAATGTTAATGTATTTTGTATTTGTCACTACCTTCATATTAGTTACGTCACATAGATAATACGTACGCTACATGTTTCTAGGTTGTCACAATAGTAAGTTACTACTGTTACATGAATATAGTATAGTAACCTACACTTGCCTTCAATTTCTCACATACCATAATGTTATGTTATATGGTTAATGATATGTATTTTAGTCTATGCGTTTCTAGTTTGTCACAATAGTGTGTTGCTTGTTATATTACATAGACATAATATAGTAATCTATACCTGTCTTAAGCTACACACATACAATAATGTTTACGCTACAAGAATAATATGTCGTCTATATATTTCTAGCTTGTCACAATAGTGTGTTACTTTTTTAATGTTGCATAGACATAATATAGTAGTCTGCACTTGTTTTTAGCTACACATACACCATAATCCATAATCTTATACTACATGAATAATATTATGTCGTCTATATTTTTCTAGCTTGTTACAATAGTGTTTACTTTTTATGTTGCATGGACATGATGTTATTGAGTAGTCTACGTCTGTCTTTAGCTTGTCACATTTACCATAACGTTAAAGATCTAATGTTAAACTCACGTTCCTCCATGCCATCATCAGATCCCCCACCATGCCCGGTGGTCTATTTGCCATCAGCCGGATGTTCTTTGAGAAACTGGGCACCTACGATCCTGGCTTGGACTACTGGGGTGGCGAGAACATTGAGTTGTCTTTCAAGGTGACGTAAAATTTCATTTTGAAATATTAATGTCTAAATAGTTAGTCAATGCCTTATGTTATTGTTTATTAAACATATATATGCTCATTTTTGTTTCTGGTTTTTTTTTTTGTATTTGACCAGATTGAATTTGAATCCACTAGCTCTAGAACTAATCTAGATAGATCTGTTATATTTACTCTCATTGCTGATCTAAATATCTAGCTCTAGAGCTAATCTAGATAGATCTGCTATATTTATTCTCATTGCTGATCTAAATATCTAGCTCTAGAACTAATCTAGATGGATCTGCTATATTTATTCTCATTGATGATCTAAATATCTGGATCTAAATCGAGATAGATCTTGATCTAAGTTAAGATACTAGATCTAGATTTAGATCTAGATTATTCCAGATCATTTATATTTTCTAGATATTTAAATTTTAGGGAACAATTTTCCACGGATGCCCATGCAGTATTGAAGTAATCAACACAAAGCAAAGAAAAACAACACAAAAACCATAGGATCAACCATATAATAGTCATAATCTTTGATGTTTCCCTCATTTAAGTTAAAGGGAGTGACGCTGGCATTCGGATAATCCTTTTTTTTTTTTGGTTTGCCTTGGGGTTTTTATTTTGTGAGTTAAGGTTACAGGCTACAACACACCCATCATAAATATATTAAGTCATGTATTGCATTTGACCTGGCTCTCGCCAGACTTAGGTTAGCCTTGACTTGAGATTTCTTTGATGCTTTTGGCCTAACTCTAGATCTAGTCGAAACCGAGACGTGCCACACTGGCGTATTGATTATTATCTATTTGTTTACTGTTTTATTGTTGGTTCACACTAAAAAAGTTAACTCTGAGTGTGTCTTCAATTCCTTCGTATATGTGTTCTCTTTGGGTAAAGTAAAAGTCATAACTAGGTTGAAAACTGATTTGGGGCGTTATAACACAGCTATTCACTCTATTTGGGTCATTTGCACCCAACATAAGTCAATAAATGTATATTTTGTGTCTCCTTAAAATTTTACGAAACGTCTGTTAGGTGGATAGCATTCTGCAGCGACGATATAATATAGTTAAGCGCCTAGTGCTCCTTGATTCAAAGCGGGAATAGGCGCTCTTACAAATGTTTATTAGTAGTGTTACTACAAGGAAACACGGTGGTCCAAAGGGAAAGTGACGGACTCTCAACCAAAAGGATATGGATTCATGTCGCGACAGGTTGAAAAGCTTTCTCGAGCGTTTCAGGTAAAACTCACCCCGTCTCCTCGTCAGTATCCATGGTCCAGATATGTGGATTGACCCATCATTAATAACGAAAAACCTCATTGTGTAGTTAAGTTTTAATGTTCGTCTCTGATACCATGTAAAAATGCTTTTGTAAAACGATTGACTTAATCCAATCTTTGTTTTTCTTTTTCTTGTTGTTGTTGTTGGTCCTCAGCGGCAAGCAATTATCTTATATTTTTCTATTTATGTCTTCCCTTCTATCCAGGCCTGGATGTGTGGCGGAAGTGTGGAGATGGTAACCTGCTCGCATATCGGCCACATCTTCCGGCGTTCCAATCCTATTCGGTGGACCAAAAACATTGGCAGCAAAAATTCCATTCGCGTAGCAGAAGTCTGGATGGATGATTACAAGAATTATTTCTATGAAAGGATTCTCTTTAATCTGGTAATGCAGTGTGTGAATGTTATTTTTAAAAAGATTTTCCTTATCTTATGAGATCGGTTTTAATTTATTTGGGAAATGATAAGATATTAGGTTATTAATGGAACGCCAAAAACATGAAATAGATTTTGAAGTCCCGTAGGAGGAATAAAGACAAGACAAACATGAAATAGATGTTGAAGTCCCGTAGGAGGAATAAAGACAAGACAAACATGAAATAGATTTTGAAGTCACGTTGGAGGAATAAAAACAAGACAAACAGGAAATAGATTTTGAAGTCACGTAGGAGGAATAAAGACAAGACAAACATGAAATATATTTTGAAGTCACGTAGGAGGAATAAAGACAAGACGAACATGAAATAGATTTTGAAGTCACGTTGGAGGAATAAAAACAAGACAAACAGGAAATAGATTTTGAAGTCACGTAGGAGGAATAAAGACAAGACAAACATGAAATAGATTCTGAAGTCCCTAGGAGGAATAAAGACAAGACAAACATGAAATAGATTCTGAAGTCCATCTTTGGGCATCAAACATAATCGAACTACCCTTCTAGGGATTCGTTGTCCAAGATCGTCACAATTTTCATGTAGTACACTGCACTGACAGCCTGGCTTTACTGCTCAATTGCCGGAATGTCGTTTTGAGAGGTACCCTGAATGCAATGGGCTTCCCTGAATAATCAAATCAGTAATGGGGAACGAAATGGCCGAGTGGATAAAGGCATTGCACTGTGACCCTAAGCCCCACTTCAGACATTTCGTTTTATTCCTTGGGCACGAACAGTTTTCCTATTTGCTCACTTGGACAAACATGGATGACTCCTGTTGCATTGAGCGAAAACTTGATGATAGTCTGCATTCATTTTGTCTAACTCTGAAAATCAAACGAAATGCCAATCACGATATTTTGGTGCCGCACTGATGGCACAAGTCTCTTTTATTTTAAATGTACCTTGGGTGGTTTTCCCCATCCCCCATCATATGAGTGCAATTTTGTCGTTCGCTGGGGGAGCTTGCGTGTATCTATGACACTGAGAGATATGCTGGCGTGACGATTCATCTCCTGGTATAGACATCTACGGGGGACAGACAGGTGAAACTCAAAGGGTAAAGACAAGGCGAATAGCACTCCACTTGATTGGTCCTCCAGGCTTAGGGAGGGGGGGGCTGGGGTGACACTGGGCTGACAAGTTAGTCCTGCACGCAAATAAAAACAAAAGCAAAACAATGAAAAACATAAGCCGTAACAGAAATTGCAACATGTCAATAGAACAATGTGCACTTGTTTGGATTTGTATTCTTGGGGCTTTTTTTCAACTTTGTGCTCCAAAGCCAGTCACAATACTGCCAAAAGCGCTGAACAACAACCTCAAAAGAATGTTAAAGAAGAACCTCAAAAGAATGTCAAACAACAACCTCAAAAAGATTGTCAAACAACTACCTCAAAAAAGAATGTCAAACAACTACCTTAAAAAGAATGTCAAACAACAACCTCAAAATGAATGTCAAACAACAACCTCAAAATGAATGTCAAACAACAACCTCAAAAGAATGTCAAACAACAACCTCCAAAAAGAATGTCAAACAACAACCTCAAAAAGGATGTCAAACAATAACCTCAAAAAGGATGTAAAAACAACCTCAAAAGAATGTCAAACAACAACCGCAAAATGAATGTCAAACAACAACCTCAAAAGAATGTCAAACAACAACCTCAAAATGAATTTCAAACAACAACCTCAAAAAGGATGTAAAAAAACAACCTCAAAAAGAATGTCAAACAACAACCTAAAAAAAGAATGTAAAAAAACAAACTCAAAAAGAATGTCAAACAACTACCTCAAAAAGAATGTCAAACAACAACCTCAAAAAGAATGTCAAACAACAACCTCAAAAAGAATGTCAAACAACAACCTCAAAAAGAATGTCAAAAAACAACCTCAAAAAAGGATGTCAAACAACAAACTCAAAAAGAATGTCAAACAACAACCTCAAAAAGAATGTCAAACAACAACACAAAAAGAATGTCAAACAAAAAAAAAAGAATGTCAAACAACAACCTCAAAAAGAATGTCAAACAACAACCTCAAAAAGATTGTCAAACAACAACTTCAAAAATAATGTCAAACAACAACCTCAAGTAAAAAATCAAACAACAACCTCAAAAAAGAATGTTAAACAACAACTTCAAAAATAATGTCAAACAACAACCTCAAAAGAATGTCAAACAACAACCCCCACTTGACATCGTACGAAGACCCCCAAAAGAAGATCAGAGACATTGCAACAAATCTAAACGACTGGAAAATGTTGTCCACATATATCAGGAAGTCTGCCGAGGCCGCTAGGTGTGACGAGGCTGCTAGGGCTACCGAGGCTGCTAGGTGTGACGAGGCTGCTAGGGCTGCCGAGGCTGCTAGGGTGTGACGAGGCTGCTAGGGCTGCCGAGGCTGCTAGGTGTGACGAGGCTGCTAGGTGTGACGAGGCTGCTAGGTGTGACGAGGCTGCTAGGGCTGCCGAGGCTGCTAGGTGTGACGAGGCTGCTAGGGCTGCCGAGGCTGCTAGGTGTGACGAGGCTGCTAGGGCTGCCGAGGCTGCTAGGTCTGAAGAACAAGCGGACGGCCAATAGTCAAGTTAAGTCGTGTGCTGCACGAGGAATCCAAAGGTCAAGTTAGGTGGTGCAAGTAGTCCTGACATATCCGGATTTGACGTTTCATTTGTTTAATTGATTGGTGATGCATTGCACGTCTGCCTGTCACTAGAAATGCCGAGGTTTGTAGTCCTGCTAGTAGGTCCTACTTCTTTCCTTTCACGTTCCCCTCCCCACATATATTTCATCTTACGTAATTCCCTCCTCCCAAATGAATTCAAGATGGTAATGTAGCTAACCGAGGTCACTGTTATGGTGTTTTGATCTTCGTACAAAAAGAAATAAGGACCGATTGTGCCCTGGTGGCTCATGGCAATTCTTTCGGTAAACTTTCTTTGGTTTAGATTAACCCCGGGACAATGCAGTTCTTGGTGTTTGTATACCGATTCATGTAAAATTGTGCTTCATCACTAAACCCCACATTGTCTATGAATGCAGCATCTTTCTGGCTATTTGCAACAAAAACGACTCATAGCGACCCTATCTTCAGAATTCATAGCGTTCAGTCTTGAGTAGATTTGAATTTTTTAACACTTTAAGTGTAAGTTAACTCTCAAGATTTATCTTAAATATTGTCTTACAAAGTGAAACTCTCTGTTTCGACGACGGGTCGATTTCTTACGGCTATTATGCACTGGCTTTTCAACCGCTGTGGCATTCTCGACAGTCCGCACTTTCAAAACAGATGCTTTGATTGTGCCATTTGTCTTGTTTGCTATGAACCCAAAGCGCGTGCAGTTATAAACCATTTCAATACTATAACACCCTTACTTGGTATTTTATTTTTTTCTGGTGAGGTCAATCCAAACATCTTTGAAAACAAAACCTTGAGTATGTTTAATTACTTTGCGTCAATATAGGTCAATGTAGCAAATATTCGCTGCTGGATAATGTAACATTGTTTCACTGTAGCCATGCTTAGGGTTAATCAAGGATATCTTTGCTGGCATTGAAACAAATATCTGGATGGGTGTCATTGATAGTGTTCACATTTGGTGCAGATTGGTGCTTTTCACAAACATTTATAAGCATTTCTTTGTGTTAAATGTTTCGATGGTCACCTGATATTACTATTAGTTACATTACGGTGGGCGGAGTCAATTTTGATGAAAGAAGTAATAAGTCTTTCCTTGTTTCATCTTATTTACTCCCATAACTATTCGTGTTCTATGATTTACACAATACCAATTGTTATTATTCTATTCTGTATTCACGTTTTTTTTTAATGTAACATTTCTGGAAAATTCAATAAAAACAAATGTACATATACATTTTCTAAAATAAGTCTTCCAATCTGCCTTCTTCCCCAACCAACTCTTTCTCCCTCCCCCTCATCCAACCTCCATCTGGGGTGACTACGGTGACGTAACAGAACGGAAAGCTCTTCGTTCCAGACTACAGTGTCACTCATTTGAATGGTACCTGAAAAACGTCTACCCCAACATCGTCATACCTACCAACATGAAGTTCGCAGGAGAGGTGCGTGGCTAAATAAATCAATTCATTCATGATTTTCTTTGGGAATATAAATTGTATAGTTTAACGTATATTGAAAGTATATTTATAAATTAATTTCATGACACTCAGAAATGGATGAAGAGTGGTTCCACAGATGAATCGTTTTGTGAATAAGTCTAAACATCAAAATTATTAGGTGTATAGAGAGATATCTCATTGAACAAGTACGACCATCAGCACGTCAGTGAATAAATATAATAATAAAATTAACTATGGGTTGAATAAAAATTACAAAATTATTAAATTTAAGCCTAATGAAAGAATTGTTCATAATTAAAAATAATGTATCCCTTTGTTGAATACTTAAATAGCGTAAGTAAGCGACAGTGGCAAAGCCAATAAATAATTGAATACCAATAATCAGGTTTGTAATAAAAAGTTGAATTAATTAAATAGGTAGTAAATAAATGAATAAATAGATAAATAGATAAAAAAAAGAAAGAAAGAAAGAAAGAAAGAAAGAAATCTACTAATTAATTAATTAATTAATTAATATTTAATAACTACAAATGCAAATAAATGTTTAATAGATATGTAAATAGATTAATGAATGAATGAATAAACAGATTGATTAATTGATAAATAAATAAATAAACTGATAACGGATTAAAATAGATATATGGATATATAAATTGGTAATACATAACTAAAGAAATGAATAAATGAATAAATAAATAAACAAATAAATAAATAAATAGATAAAGAAAAATAGAAAGAAAGAAAGAAAGAAAGAAATAGATTGATTAATTAAAAGGATTCAACAAAATTTCTCAAGTAAAGCCATAATTGCTTACTGAATCCCAGGGTCAGATTCAAACCCCTTGAATATATTATGTTGCTGTCCGGTAAAATAAGATTGTCATAACACCCCCTTTGGATTATAGATCTAGACTTCTGTAATCTAAATGTTAGTAGTTCTAGTTCAATTCATCTTTTAAAGCTAGACTATTATATATATATATATATATATATATATGATGATAATGATGATGACAATGATGATAATGATGATGATGATGTATATATATATATATATATACCATATTATCATTATATATTATATATATATATATATATACAAGTATGTTACACCCAGTCTGACACCAAGATACAAGTTTTAGATCGAGTCAGTATTTGAGATTGAGGCGTGAACCATATTATCGCAACTTTTTTTGTATTATTAAGTCTGTTTAAAATGGCGGCTTATGTGAATGAACATTCTAATATAAGACGGCGAAACAAGAGATTGTCATTAATTAAACGTCACTTCCGATAAAAAGATTTAATTCTCAAATGAAAATGATCTTGGGATCATTTAGAAGCTATATACAAAATATGGTTACTCTTAGTGGCCTGGCAACAAGCCTTTCACGACGAACAAAGAATGACCAACTCAGAATTATATATATATATATTATTATTATATATTATTATTATTATTATTATTATTATTATATATATATATATATATATATATATATATATATATATATATATATAATAGTACTGTTCTGTAGAGTCTAGGATCTGACAAAGATACAGACATAGTGAGAAAGGTCCTTGTTAAGTGTAACTTTGAAAAAAATTAAACAATAACATGTTTACATGGTTCAAATCCTGCAGATCAGAAGCAATGCTGCTTCCAAGTGTGTTGACAGCATGGGTAGTCCTTCGCAAGGTCAGATGGCCCCCAAGCTGTACCCGTGTCACGGCCAAGGCATCAATCAGTTCTGGCATTTCAGTGAAGAGGGTCAAATCGCACAAGACCAGTGGTACATCTGTGTTGACGGCGACACGGTGGCCTCAAAATCGTACTGCGAGCCTATGACCGCAGTGGCGGTACAGAGAGGTTCGATTCACACATAGCTAGCTTACAATTGGATATACTATAATTATGTTAATATTTTTAACATGTTTGGCCTCTCAGTGGAGCACAGGCCATCAACAAAGAAGCGCCAGTCATCCCTATTCTGAGTCAACATCTGCAACTCTCTCCAGGTCTTCCTCTGTCTCACCATCTCTGTCTCGATACCTCTCATCCAGATCACTCTTGGTCACCCTTTAGATCTTTTTGGTCTTTTTTATTATTTGGCCAGTTTTGTTATTAATTATTTGATTATAACACTAAGACATCGTTAGAAACATAATAACATCAAATGTATAATATATTTCTGACAAGGAAGTACATTACAGTCAATGTGTGGCGCATTTCGTAACCACTTTCCAATTTTCTTGTTTTCGTTTTCCTTTTATCATCTGGTAGCAGTCGTTGTTGTAAGGATGTAACGAGATTTTTTTAAAAGTTGTAAAACTATTATACAAACTGCGTGAAGCATGTTTTTCTTCCTTAAAACAATGCCTGCTCCTTACTTATTTTTTTTCTTTTCGTTCTTTTTGAATCCATGAATGTTTGGGAGCAATGGTTTATGTGTGTGGGGTGTGGGGGCGGGGGTGGGAGATGCTTTTGTTTTGTTGAGGGTTTTTTCAAATTATTTTATTTTTATTTAAGGGGTTGTAGGTTGAGCTGTGTTGAACTTGTATGTTTGAGATTGATTTGTTTGGTGCTTACAGCTAGCACTAGCAAAGTTCATTTCTCGCACAATCACAAAGTATCTCACTTACTAATCTCCCCTTTTTTTCTTTCTTCTTTTCTTTTTCCTTAAACCCCCACTTCGACTTCTTTCATCCAAACACCCCCTCCTACTTCCCGCCCCCTCCTAATTAGGACAAAACACTGATGCACGTGGCCAGTGGCCGGTGCCTGACGTCATCGGTCAGCACTGACGTCTTGACGGTCCAGACTTGCAACGACGGCTTGTGGCAGAAGTGGGACGTACAGCTACGGAGAACTGACGTCAATTTTCCCAAGTAGAGAAGATAAATACCACGTCACGTGACTGGCGTCAGCCAATGGATACCTTGGGTTGTCCTGGACAAAGATAGCGATGTGTCCACGACATGTTTAATATGGTTCAAAAAGACGGCATCTCGTAGCTGAAGATTTGATTTTTGTTCTTATGTGTGTGCGTGTCTATGTGTGTGTGTGTGTGTGTGTGTATGTGTGTCATTATGATCAGAGGTAGAAGTAGTGGTTGTGGTGGCACTAGTAGTAGTATCATATGTGTAGGTATTACAATTACATCAGATTTGATTCTATAAAATAATATGGCCCAATTAGTAGTGGCGATGACAGTTGCAGTAAGAGTAGCAGGAACAGAGATGGCAAAAGTAGCAGTAATAGTAGTAGTAGTAGTAGTAGTAGTAGTAGTAGTAGTAGTAGTAGTAGTAGTAGCAGTGTTAGCAGCAGCAGCAGTTCAAGTAGTAGTAGTAGTAGTAGTAGTAGTAGAAGTAGCAGCTGCAGCAGTAGTAGTAGTAGTAGCAGTAGCAGCAGCAGCAGCAGCAGCAACAGCAGCAGCAGCAGCAGCAGCAGCAGTAGCAGCAGCAGCAGCAGCAGTATAACCATCTTTACATTTAGCAGCAGCAGCAGCAGCAGCAGCAGCAGCAGTAGCAGTGCAGTAGCAGCAGCAGCAGCAGCAGCAGCAGCAGCAGGTTTTCCTAGCAGCAGCAGCAATAGCAGTGAAATAGCAGCCGTAGTAGTGGCAGTAGTTGTAGCAATACAATAATAGTAATAGTAGTAGTAATTCAGCAGTAGCAGTAGTAGTAGTAGTAGTAGTAGTAGCAGTACTAGTAGCAGTGCGGCAATAGCAGTAGCAGAACATGCAGTTGCAGCAGTAGTAGCAGCAGCAGCAGCAGCAGCAGCAGCAGCAGTAATAGCAGTGGTGGTAGTGGTAGTAGTGGCAGTAGTAGCAGTAGTAGTAGTAATAGTAGGGGTGGATAGTGGTAGTAGTAGTAGTAGTAGTAGTAGTAGTAGTAGTAGTAGTAGGATAAAGGAGGAAGGAAGGAGGAGGAGGAGGACGAGGGGTGTGGATATGGGGTGGAGAGATGGTACAAAATCTCGTGTGGTCAAAGGGATTTAAATGAGATGTTAAACTTTTTTTTTAATACAATCTATTTATTGTGCATACTAATAATATCACATTCTAACGTCTTTGGGATGGTGACTGCCACAATGAAGTCTGAAATATCTTCTCAGGTATAACGTTGGTACATTCAATCAAATACCTATATTAACTCGATTACTTAATCCCTTATCACTATGTTACTATAATATTATATTATTCAGTTGTGGTGTTAATATTGCCAGGGCGATTGATAAGGTTCAGGAGGTAGATATTCACTGAAATAGTTTAATTATCTTGTTGTTATATTGCGTTTTTTGCATACTATCTTTAACACTGATAGTAAAGTATCATTACGTGTACATGAATGTATAATGTTACGTGAATTTGTATCTAGGCGTAGGTCTTCATGGCAAGTGATTTCTGCATGACATATTGCTGTTTGGCGATGTGTTGACTCAAATTAAAAATCTTATATCGAGTCCACCACATCGTTTTTAATCAATTTCAGACTAGACCTGATCGTCTCCTTGCTATTTCAGCATTAATGGAATGAGGGCAAAATGCTCTCTTTCGGAGAGAGAGAGAGAGAGAGAGAGAGAGAGAGAGAGAGAGAGAGAGAGAGAGAGAGAGAGAGAGAGAGAGAGAGAGAGAGAGAGAGAGAGAAAGAGAGAGAGAGAGAGAGAGAGAGAGAGAGAGAGAGAAAGAGAGAGAGAGAGAGAGAGAGAGAGAGAGAGAGAGAGAGAGAGAGAGAGAGAGAGAGAGAGAGAGAAATATGTGCTTGAAATGATTTTCAAGAGAGACAACCGGATATATTATTTTCCCTTGAGTGTGTGTATGCGTGGATGTATCTGTGTGTTTATTTGTGTCTTTGTGTTTTTGTATGTCTGTGTCTGTTAGCTTGCGTACGTGTTTGTGTTTGGATGGGCAGGACGGACTGTTGAAGGTTCTTTGTCGTTGAAATGGGCTTTTTATATTATTGATCTGTTACCTTTCACAGCGAATTTTTTTCCCTTTTTGCTTTGTTGTTCATATGAATCTGTTTGTGTGTCTTTATGAAATGCCTTTTTATTCGTTTTTATATTTCTTTTAGCGTTTAGTGTTTGTGTATGTTTTCGGGGGCGGGGGAGGGGGGATGTTTGTTAGTTTTTATTTGTACTTTTGGTTGTTTCTGTGGTTTTGTTCTTTTTTTTTTTAAATTGATTTTTCCACATCCAGAACTAAGGTGATCTCGGGGATTTTGGTAGGATTTTTATTTTTATTTTGCCCTGACTGCCAAGGAATCTTTGGCGTGCACAAAGTTTTTTGATTTCTATAATCCGTCTCCAATGGAACTAGACGTCGATCCACCTACCTGGACCACGAGGATATATTTTACTCGAAAAAACTCGACAATAATTTTCAACTATCGGCAGGGCTTGAACCCACGACCTTTTGATTGAGAGGCCGACACATTTCCTCTGGACTACCGAGTCCCCTCTGACTGTGTTATTTATATTGCTGATCCCCCGCAATCCATGGCACACCTGTTTAAAAATTATTTCGTTTTTAATTGGGAGGCAGTACAGTGTAGTATTACGTCATGTCAAGTCCATCATTCTTAGAGCATTCAATGAAACATTTACAGAAATATTCATTGAAAAACAGTCATTAAGACATTCATTAATATATTCATTAAACCATTCATTAAAACAATCATTAAACCCTTTATTAAAACATTCATTAAACCATTCATTAAAATGTTCATTAAACCATCATTAAACCATTCATTGAAACAGTCATTAAGACATTCATTAAAAATATTCATTAATCCATTCATTAAGACATTCATTAAAATAGCCATTACACCATTCATTAAAACAGCCATTAAGACATCCGTTATTCATTAAATCAGTCATTAAGACATTCATTAAAACATGCATAAAACCATTTATTAAAAAAGTCATTAAATTCATTGAAACATTCGTTTTGTGGCTGTTGTGGTATTTCATATTATTTATTTATTTATTCATTCATTTTTTTCATTTTTAAAAATTCAATTTATTGATTTATTTATCTATCTATCTAAACATTTATTGATTTATTTATTCATTTATTTATTTATTCCCTTATAATTTTATTCATCTATCTATCTATTTCTTCTATTTTGATTATTTGTTTAGTTATTTATTTATTCGCTTATCTGTTTTCAATTAATCATTCATTTATCTATTAAATCACTTAAACAAGTATGCATTGTATATTGTCAATTTATTTATTTTCATGTATTTGTTTTGTCTATCTATTTCATCTATTGATATATCTATGTTTGTGGTTACAACAAATTCCTTTTGGAAAATGTACGGCATTGAGTGCTCTTTGACATGAGAAGTTAATACATGCACCGTACAACAAAACGTTCTTCAATAATTCGTGTGAGAGTAGTATATCTTAAAATTTAAGATGAAGATTTCTGACTACATTGATGCCTTACCTGTCACAATAAAAGACATGCTTGTAAACACAATCTCTGTGCACGAATGATATTTCCTTTTTCACATTGTTTGTGTCTTTGTATCAATTGTTGACGTGTTCAAGTGATGTGAAATCGAGACATAACACACGAGACAAGACACATGATACGTGGTACAGGATACAGAACAAGGGACATAGGACACACGATACATGACACAGGATACAAGAGACGAGATATAAGACACATGACACATGACATAGGACACAGGATACATGGTACATGACACATGACATAGGACACAGGATAAGCATGACACATGATACATGACATAGGGACACAGGATACATGACACATGACATAGGACACAGGATACATGACACATGACACATGACATAGGACACAGGATACATGGCACATGACACATGACATAGGACACAGGATACATGACACATGACACATGACATAGGACACAAGATACATGGCACATGACACATGACATAGGACACAGGATACATGGTACATGACACATGACATAGGACACAAGATACATGATATAGGACACAGGATACATGACACATGACATAGGACACAAGATACATGACATATGACATAGGACACAAGATACATGACACATGACATAGGACACAGGATACATGACACATGACATAGGACACAAGATACATGACACATGACATAGGACACAAGATACATGACACCTGACATAGGATACAGGATACATGACACATGACATAGGACACAAGATACATGACACATGACATAGGACACAGGATACATGACACATGACATAGGACACAATATACATGACACATGACATAGACACAAGATACATGACACATGACACATGACATAGGACACAGGATACATGGCACATGACACATGACATAGGACACAGGATACATGGCACATGACACATGACATAGGACACAAAGATACATGGCACATGACACATGACATAGGACACAGGATACATGGCACATGACACATGACATAGGACACAAGATACATGATATAGGACACAGGATACATGACACATGACATAGGACACAAGATACATGACATATGACATAGGACACAAGATACATGACACATGACATAGGACACAGGATACATGACACATGACATAGGACACAACATACATGACACATGACATAGGACACAAGATACATGACACCTGACATAGGATACAGGATACATGACACATGACATAGGACACAAGATACATGACACATGACATAGGACACAGGATACATGACACATGACATAGGACACAAGATACATGACACATGACATAGGACACAAGATACATGACACATGACACATGACATAGGACACAGGATACATGGCACATGACACATGACATAGGACACAGGATACATGGCACATGACACATGACATAGGACACAAGATACATGGCACATGACACATGACATAGGACACAGGATACATGGCACATGACACATGACATAGGACACAAGATACATGATATAGGACACAGGATACATGACACATGACATAGGACACAAGATACATGACATATGACATAGGACACAAGATACATGACACATGACATAGGACACAGGATACATGACACATGACATAGGACACAACATATATGACACATGACATAGGACACAAGATACATGACACATGACATAGGACACAGGATACATGACACATGACATAGGACACAAGATACATGACACATGACATAGGACACAGGATACATGACACATGACATAGGACACAAGATACATGACACATGACATAGGACACAAGATACATGACACATGACACATGACATAGGACACAGGATACATGGCACATGACACATGACATAGGACACAGGATACATGGCACATGACACATGACATAGGACACAGGATACATGGCACATGACACATGCCATAAGACACAGGATACATGGCACATGACACATGACATAGGACACAAGATACAAGACTTAGTATACTAGACATGAGACATAAGACACAGGATAAATCGCACAGGATACATGGTACGGGAATAGGACAAATAATACATGACACATTATACACGGGACATAAAACAAAGCATACATGATACAGGATACAGGACATCAGACATAAGAGAAAGGATGCATGACACAGGATACAGGACACGAGACATCAGACACAGGATACATGACACGGGATGCAGGACACGTGACAAAGTAACAAGGAAATAGGATACAGGCCAGGAGACATATGACACAGGATACATGATACATGATACAGAACACGGGACATACGACACATGATACATGACACAGGATACAAAACTCGGGACATTTGACACAGGTAATATGTCACCGGATAAAGGACACGAAACCTAAGACCCAGAATACATGATACAGGACATATGACACGGGAATAGAACAAATGATACATGACACATGAAATAGGTCACATGACATAACACATAGGATACATGACATAGGATACAGGACATCAGACATAAGACACAGGATAAATGACACAGTATACAGAACACGGGACATAGGACAGGATATATGATACAGGATACAGAATATGGAACATAGGACACAAGATACATGACACATGAAACAGGACACAAGACATATGATACAGGATGCATGACACAGGATACAGGAAATAGGACAAAGGATACAGGGAAACACGGGACACAAGACACGGGAATAGAACAAACTATGAATGACACATGATACAGGACACGGGACATACAATTATGATACATGACACACGTTGGGACATCAGACATAAGACACCGGATACATGACACAGAATACAGGACACGGGACATAGGACACAAGATTATATGATACAGGCTACAGAACAGGGGACATAGGGCACATTATAGATGACGAATGACAGAGGACACGAGGCGCAAGACACAGGACACATGACACAGGACACGGGACATAGGATATAGGATACAGCATACAGGACACAGGATACAGGACACGAAACATAAGACAAAAAATACATGACACAGGACACATGGCACGGGAACGTGACAAATGATACATGACATATGATATAGGACACGGGACATAAAACATAGGATACATGACACTGAGTACAGAACATCAGACATAGGACACATGATACATGAAATAGGATACAGGACACGAGACATAGGACACAGGATACATGACACAGGATACATAACACGGGACATTTGACACAGGTAATATGACAAAGGATAAACGACACGAAACATAAAACACAGGATACATGACACATGATAGGACCCGGGATACATGACACAGGATACATGACACAGGATACATGACACAGGATACAGAACACGAGGATATAGGACACGGCACATAAAATATAGAATACATGATGCAGGATACAGGACACCAGGCATAAGACACAGGATATATGACACAGGATACAGAACACGGGACATAGGACACCGGATACATGACACAGGATACAGAACACGGGGCATTTGACACAGGTAATATGACAAAGGATACAGGGCACAAAGCTTAAGATACAGGATATAGGACACGGGACATAAGACACATGATACATTAAACAGGATACAGGACACGAAACATAGGGAACAGGATACATGACACAGGATATAGTACACCGGACATAGGACACATGATACATGGCACAGAACACATGACACAGGAGTAGAACAAATGATACATGACACAGGATACAGGACACGGACATACAACATAGGATACAAGACACAGAAAACAGGGCATCAGACATAGGACACAGGGTACATGATACAGAATAAAGGAAATGAGATATAAGACATACGAAACATAACACAAGATACTCAACGAAGGACATAAGACGCAGGGTACAGGACATCAAGCATAAGACACAGGATATATGATACAGGGTACATGACATGAGACATATGAGACATCAGACGCAGGATACATGACACAGGTTGCAGGACACGGGGACATAGGACACAGGATACATGATACAAAATAAAAGACACAGATATAAGACAAGATACATCACACAGGATACATGATAAAGGACATAAAACATAGGATACATGACATAGTGTCTGGACACGGGGCAAAGGACACAGGGTGAATTGCACAGAACACAGGACACAGGAGTAGAACAAATGATACATGACACAAGATAAATGACACAAGACATAAGACACAGGGTACATGACATAGGATACAGGACACAGAACAGAGGACACATTATATGTGACACAGGATACAGGACACGGAAAATAAAACATAGAATACATGATGCAGGATACAGGACCTCAGACATAAGACACAGGATACACAACACAGGATACATAACAAAGGACATAAGATACATGATACACGACACATGATACATAACAAAGGACATAAGACACAGGATACAGAATACGGGACAAAGGACACAGGATACATTACACAGGATACAGTATACGGGCGCTTTACACAGGTAATATGGCAAATGATACAGGACACGAAACGTAAGACACAGAATACATGACACATGATACAGGTTACAGAATAAAGGAAGCGAGATATAAGACATACGATACATGACACAAGATACCCAACAAAGGACATAAGACACAGAATACATGACACAGGATACAGGACATCAGACATAAGACGCAGAATACATGATACAGGATAGAGGATATCCGACATAAGACACAGGATACATGATACAGGGTACATGACATGAGACATTTGAGACATCAGATACTGCACACAAGACACGGGTTACAAGACACGGGGTATAGGGTACAGGATAAATGGCACAAAACACAGGACACGGGAGTAGAACAAATGATGCATGACACATGATACAGAACACCGGACATAAAACAGAAGATACAGGACAGAGAATACACGGTATCAGACATAAAACACAGGATACATGACACAGGATACAGGACAGGAGACATAGGACAAGGATACGTGATACAGAGTAAAGGACACGAGATATAAGACATAAGATAAATAACGCAGGATACCGAAAAAAAATGACATAAGACGCAGGCTACATGACACAAGATACAGGACATCAGACATAAGACACAGGATACATGACACAAGATACAGGACATCAGACATAAGACACAGGATACATGACACAAGATACAGGACATCAGACATAAGACACAGGATACATGACACAAGATACAGGACATCAGACATAAGACACAGGATACATGACACAAGATACAGGACATCAGACATAAGACACGGCATACATGACACAAGATACAGGACATCAGACATAAGACATGGGATACATGACATAAGATACAGGACATCAGACATAAGACACAGGATACATGACATAAGATACAGGACATCAGACATAAGACACATGATACATGACATAAAATACAGGACATCAGACATGGCAAAGGACATAAGACACATGATATATAACATAGGACATAAGACTCATGATACATAACAAAGGACATAAGACTCATGATACATAACAAAAGACATAAGACACATGATACATAACAGAGGACATAAGACACATGATACATAACAAAGGACATAAGACTCAGGATACATAACAAAGGACATAAGACATAGAATACATAACAAAGGACATAAGACACAGAATACATAACAAAGGACATAAGACACAGAATACATAACAAAGGACATAAGACACAGAATACATAACAAAGGACATAAGACACAGAATACATAACAAAGGACATAAGACTCATGATACATAACAAAGGACATAAGACACAGAATACATAACAAAGGACATAAGACACAGGATACATAACAAAGGACATAAGACACAGAATACATTACAAAAGACATAAGACACAGGATACATAACAAAGGACATAAGACACAGGATATAACAAAGGACATAAGACACAGAATACATAACAAAGGACATAAGACACAGGATACATAACAAAGGGACATAAGACACAGAATACATAACAAAGGACATAAGACACAGAATACATAACAAAGGACATAAGACAGGATACATAACAAAGGACATAAGACACAGAATACATAACAAAGGACATAAGACACAGAATACATAACAAAGGACATAAGACACAGGATACATAACAAAGGACATAAGACACAGAATACATAACAAAGGACATAAGACACAGGATACATAACAAAAGGACATAAGACACAGGATACATAACAAAGGACATAAGACACAGGATACATAACAAAGGGATAAGACACAGGATATATAACAAAGGAGATAAGATTCATGATACATAACAAAGGACATAAGACACAGGATACATAACAAAGGACATAAGACACAGGATACATAACAAAGGACATAAGACACAGGATACATAACAAAGGACATAAGACACAGGATACATAACAAAGGACATAAGACACAGGATACATAACAAAGGACATAAGACACAGGATACATAACAAAGGACATAAGACACAGGATACATAACAAAGGACATAAGACACAGGATACATAACAAAGGACATAAGACACAGGATACATAACAAAGGACAAAGGACATAAGACACAGGATACATAACAAAGGACATAAGACACAGGATACATAACAAAGGACATAAGACACATGATACAACAAAGGACATAAGACACAGGATACATAACAAAGGACATAAGACACAGGATACATAACAAAGGACATAAGACACAGAATACATAACAAAGGACATAAGACACAGGATACATAACAAAGGACATAAGACTCAGGATACATAACAAAGGACATAAGACACAGGATACATAACAAAGGACATAAGACACAGGATACATAACAAAGGACATAAGACACAGGATACATAACAAAGGACATAAGACACAGGATACATAACAAAGGACATAAGACACAGGATACATAACAAAGGACATAAGACACAGGATACATAACAAAGGACATAAGACACAGAATACATAACAAAGGACATAAGACACAGAATACATAACAAAGGACATGAATGAAGCATAAAACTGTGCAAGTTATGACAAGAAAATCGACAATGCAGACAAGAAGAAGAAAGGTGATTAAAAAAAAAAAACTGTCATGAATTCGCATGCAACAAACACACACACACACACACACACACTTTTACACACACAGGATAAATGCAACCCTAATAACATTATACAATTTTTCATGTAAGAAAGCAAGCTTTTATAAGCTAGTTCAAAAGACATGTCTTAGTGCTTTCTCTAAAAAATTGACAGTGACTTTGAGTCTCTGAGGCTCTGCAGGAGTGCATTCCACACAAATAGGCTCTTTTTTTTGTTTCTTCATCATTTCCCATTCTACCTTCCGGTGTATGGGTTTAGATGCCCGAAATGATCTTGTCCATGCTGCCCTGTCCTGACATTTTCTGTTTCCTTCCGTGAAAGTTAAATTTCTTTGCTTTTAAATCCTCTTTTATATATTCTTCCCACTTTCTCCAAGGTCTGCCTTTTGGTTTGTTAGCTTGAGTTTTAGCACTGAATACTGATTTAGCTATTCTATTGTCATATATTCTGTTGACATAATCAAAACCACCTCAGTTGATTTATTTCTATCTTAGCTTTTATGCTATCTGCTTTGGTTTGATCTCTCACTGTTGTGTTTTTTTATGTTGTCTGTTTTAGTTTTCTACTTTATTATATTCCCTACTGCTAACGTCCAGGTTTCACTGCCATGAAGGATAGGATAATAAACTGAGCTGTAAACTGCCATTTACGTTTTTGTCGACAATACTTGTTTACCTATAAATGCCTTTCCTAATTTATATATTGTCATTCCTTTTTTGATTCTCTGGCTGAAATCTTCTCTTAGTTTTCCCTCTGAGGTAATTATTACTCGAAGGTAATTATAGCTTTGAACTTGTTCTAAATTCTCCCAGGCCGATTTAAGATTTTGAGGTTTAGCTTCCGTAGTTACTAGCATTGTTTTTGGTTTTCTTCGCATTTACTCTCAATCCTCTTTTTAATTAATTCATTATTCATCATATTGATATTCGACTCAAGATCTCTTTCTGATTTTCCAAACTGAACTAAATCATCAGCAAAATCATTGCTACATTTACTGGTTTGAGCTTCCACATACCTTCATTCATTTTCTTAATTTTGAGGATGCCTTTGCAACTGAATCCATAAATGTGATAAACAAAAGGGACGTAGGGTACAACCATGTCAAATTCTTCAGATACATTTCCAGCTACTCTCACTGCACATGTTGGTTTATTGTAAAAACACTTTTAATGGCTTCTATTAAATGTTGATCTACAATGTGTTCTTTTAAGGAATACCATAGTTCCCCCCTCCTCACAGACTCAAATGCCTTTTCTAAGTCATTCATAAAAGCATTTTCACCAAGGGAGAGAGGCAGACAAACTACTACATGCAATATATCAATAAGCATGGATGTCCAAACAGGTGCCAGACGAGTGGGAAAAAGGAACGGTAGCACAATACACAAAAAAGATCAACTATGGAATGCTCAAACTATAGAAATATCACTACTTAGCGTATCAGGAAAAGCGTGGGTCAGGATTCTGTAAATGAGACTAAGGAAAGAAGTAAAGGATCAGATTGAAAAACACCAGAATGGATTTAGACCAAGATGAAGTGTACAAGACCACATATTTACAATCAGACAAATGATAGAAAAATTCCTAGAGAAACATTGAGTTGCACCTTTGTTTTATTGACTTGGAAAAGAATACGAAGGAGCGTATAAGAAGAGTGAAAATTAGGAAAGGCCCTATGAGCAGATCAAGTTTATCCACAAATAATTAAACACCAAGGAAAAGAGGCATACTTAGAATGACTTATGTAGTAAGACTCATGTAGTATAAACTAAACGATTTAAAAAAAGTGTAATAGGGTCATTATCAACTACATTCAATAGGTCATTTAAAACTTTTAACAAAGCGGTTTTGGTGCTATAGTTAGCTCCATATGCAGATTGGAATGGTTGTTGTAAATATATTTTGTCGAATGTGATAACAATATTTGTTTAAGTACGATTTGTAGTAGAATCGTTCACAAAAAGGGTAAATTGCAGACGGGCCTGTAGTTGTTAGTATTTTAGAGTCAAGATTAGTTTTCTTTAAAAGTGGTTTAAAAGAGCAGTTTTGTAAATATCTGGCTTGTACATTCAAATGTTGGGAAGACAAAAGCGGGTTGAAAGTATAACTTTGTCATAAGACTTTCCATAAAAAGGACTCTTATGCCACCCCTCTTTGTGCGTCTCTTGGAAAAGATGTAAACATATATCCTGGAGGTGTAAGGGTGTCATGTAAGCAACATCACCCTCTCTCATTAGCCAAGTTGCAGTGACTTTAACGACGGCTTTTAGTTTGAAGAAGCCGAGAAAGCTTCTTTGAATTTTGTTCCTGTCTTCATATAGACTTTATTCACTTATTTTATTTTGCATTTTCAATAGAAAACTGAGTGAGGATATCAAAAGAAAATCAGTAAAAGTGATTCCAAGGAGGCAAACAAAATTCCTGCAAACCAGTCAAAACAGTTATGGAGAACATGGATCATACTCATCAACACAACAGTATCCACGCCTAAGAGACAGCCGTTCATGAGCAACCAAATATTCGAACGTCTCATGTTCATCAACTTTGGTGTTATAACTTTGGTTGTTTTCAATCATTGGTATTCTATCAAACTGTCACTTTTACTGATTTTCAATCATCGTGACGTTCAGAAAGCTAGGATTCAAGGAGACCATCAATATTTCCTTCACTGTCTTATCACTCAACGATCTTGTCAGCCTTTTATGCAAGCTATGGAAAGCTTTGATATTCCTTCCACCTATTCGTGACCCCCTGTCTCTTATAGTTGACATTGCTAACGTTGATGACATTATCGGTGGTAAACAAAGAGCATACGTTACGTTAAGCATTGGCTGCATTACTTCGATCATTGCGTGTGAACGATGCTTTTGCATTCTGATGCCATTGCAAGTCAAAACTATTTTCACAAGGAAGAACCTCATGATAGTAATGTTTAGTCTTTTGTTTCTAATTTGCCTACCCTTCATTCCTCTATATTTCGTCTCCACTGTAGTTTGGAAGTTTAACTCAGAGACAAATCGTTCCATTCTGGCTGCTAGCCGTAGAGATGATTTACAAGACATGGAATCATATTGTTTTGGTGTGGTTGTAGGCCTACGTATAATTACATATCTTGTAGTGACTCTGTTTACTGTTATAATTGTGTCAAAGCTGGCTTCTCAGAGTGCATGGCGTGCCGGCAATACCAACGAAAAAGTTCAACAATCAGGGCACCTAAACGTAAAGCTAGAAGGTAAGAAAGAAATATCTACGAAGGACAAACGTGCCGTCCAGACAGTTGTTTTGATAGCAGTCATGTACATCATTTGCTGTCTCCCAGGAACAGCCACACTTTTAACTATGTCTCTTGTCCCAGATTTCAATAAAGGAAAATTGTACAATAATCTGTACGGCTTTATGTGGTCAGTGGATTACATATTAGAGGGTATCTCCTCCAGTGCAAATATCGTAGTCTACATGAAGACAGGAACAAAATTCAAAGAAGCTTTCCTCGGCTTCTTCAAAACTAAAAGCCGTCGTTAAAGTCACTGCAACTTGGCTAATGAGAGAGGGTGATGTTGCTTACATGACACCCTTACACCTCCAGGATATATGTTTACATCTTTTCCAAGAGACGCACAAAGAGGTGGCAACAAGAGTCCTTTTTATGGAAAGTCTTACGACAAAGTTATATTTTCATCCAAATGCTTTGTCTTCCCAACATTTGAATGTACAAGCCAGATATTTACAAAACTGCTCTTTTAAAACCACTTTTAAAGAAAAACTAATCTTGACTCTAAAATACTAACAATTTACAGGCCCGTCTGCAATTTACCCTTTTTGTGAACGATTCTACTACAAATCGTACTTAAACAAATATTGTTATCACATTCGGACAAAATATATTTACAACAACCATTCCAATCTGCATATGGAGCTAACTATAGCACCAAAACCGCTTTGTTAAAAGTTTTAAATGACCTATTGAATGTAGTTGATAATGACCCTATTACACTTTTAAATCGTTTAGTTTATACTACATGAGTCTTACTACAAAGTCATTCTAAGTATGCCTCTTTTCCTTGGTGTTTAATTATTTGTGGATAAACTTGATCTGCTCATAGGGCCTTTCCTAATTTCACTCTTCTTATACGCTCCTTCGTATTCTTTTCCAAGTCAATAAAACAAAGGTGCAACTCAATGTTTCTCTCCAGGGAATTTTTCTATCATTTGTCTGATTGTAAATATGTGGTCTTGTACACTTCATCTTGGTCTAAATCCATTCTGGTGTTTTTCAATCTGATCCTTTACTTCTTTCCTTAGTCTCATTACAGAATCTGACCACGCTTTCCTGATACGCTAAGTAGTTATTCCTCTATAGTTTGAGCATTCCATAGTTGGATCTTTTTGTGTATTGGTGCTACCGTTCCTTTTTCCCACTCGTCTGGCACCTGTTTGGACATCCATGCTTATTGATATATTGCATGTAGTAGTTTGTCTGCCTCTCTCCTTGGTGAAAATGCTTTTATGAATGACTTAGAAAAGGCATTTGAGTCTGTGAGGAGGGGGGGGAACTATGGTATTCCTTAAAAGAACACATTGTAGATCAACATTTAATAGAAGCCATTAAAAGTGTTTTTACAATAAACCAACATGTGCAGTGAGAGTAGCTGGAAATGTATCTGAAGAATTTGACAGGTTGTACCCTACGTCCTCTTTGTTTATCACATTTATGGATTCAGTTGCAAAGGCATCCTCAAAAATTAAGAAAATGAATGAAGGTATGTGGAAGCTCAAACCAGTAAATGTAGCAATGATTTCCTTTGCTGATGATTTAGTTCAGTTTGGAAAATCAGAAAGAGATCTTGAGTCGAATATCAATATGATGAATAATGAATTAATTAAAAGAGGATTGAGAGTAAATGCGAAGAAAACCAAAACAATGCTAGTAACTACGGAAGCTAAACCTCAAAATCTTAAATCGGCCTGGGAGAATTTAGAACAAGTTCAAAGCTATAATTACCTTCGAGTAATAATTACCTCAGAGGGAAAACTAAGAGAAGATTTCAGCCAGAGAATCCAAAAAGGAATGACAATATATAAATTAGGAAAGGCATTTATAGGTAAACAAGTATTGTCGACAAAAACGTAAATGGCAGTTTACAGCTCAGTTTATTATCCTATCCTTCATGGCAGTGAAACCTGACGTTAGCAGTAGGAATATAATAAAGTAGAAAACTAAAACAGACAACATAAAAAACACAACAGTGAGAGATCAAACCAAAGCAGATAGCATAAAAGCTAAGATAGAAATAAAATCAACTGAGGTGGTTTGATTATGTCAACAGAATATATGACAATAGAATAGCTAAATCAGTATTCCAGTGCTAAAACTCAAGCTAACAAACCAAAAGGCAGACCTTGGAGAAAGTGGGAAGAATATATAAAGAGGATTTAAAAGCAAAGAAATTTAACTTTCACGGAAGGGAAACAGAAAATGTCAGGACAGGCAGCATGGACAAGATCATTTCGCATCTAAACCCATACACCGGAAGGTAGAATGGGAAATGATGAAGAAACAGCAAAAAAGAGCCTATTTGTGTGGAATGCCCTCGCAGAGCCTCAGAGACTCAAAGTCACTGTCAATTTTTAGAGAAAGCACTAAGACATGTCTTTGAACTAGCTTATAAAGCTTGCTTTCTTACATGAAAAATTGTATAATGTTATTAGGGTTGCATTTATCCTGTGTGTGTAAAAGTGTGTGTGTGTGTGTGTGTGTGTGTTTGTTGCATGCGAATTCATGACAGTTTTTTCTTTTTAATCACCTTTCTTCTTCTTGTCTGCATTGTCGATTTTCTTGTCATAACTTGCACAGTTTTATGCTTCATTCATGTCCTTTGTTATGTATTCTGTGTCTTATGTCCTTTGTTATGTATTCTGTCTTATGTCCTTTGTTATGTATCCCTGTGTCTTATGTCCTTTGTTATGTATCCTGTGTCTTATGTCCTTTGTTATGTATCCTGTGTCTTATGTCCTTTGTTATGTATCCTGTGTCTTATGTCCTTTGTTATGTATCCTGTGTCTTATGTCCTTTGTTATGTATCCTGTGTCTTATGTCCTTTGTTATGTATCCTGAGTCTTATGTCCTTTGTTATGTATCCTGTGTCTTATGTCCTTTTGTTATGTATTCTGTGTCTTATGTCCTTTGTTATGTATCCTGTGTCTTATGTCCTTTGTTATGTATCCTGTGTCTTATGTCCTTTGTTATGTATCATGTGTCTTATGTCCTTTGTTATGTATCCTGTGTCTTATGTCCTTTGTTATGTATCCTGTGTCTTATGTCCTTTGTTATGTATCCTGTGTCTTATGTCCTTTGTTATGTATCCTGTGTCTTATGTCCTTTGTTATGTATCCTGTGTCTTATGTCCTTTGTTATGTATCCTGTGTCTTATGTCCTTTGTTATGTATCCTGTGTCTTATGTCCTTTGTTATGTATCCTGTGTCTTATGTCCTTTGTTATGTATCCTGTGTCTTATGTCCTTTGTTATGTATCCTGTGTCTTATGTCCTTTGTTATGTATCCTGTGTCTTATGTCCTTTGTTATGTATCATGAATCTTATCTCCTTTGTTATATATCCTGTGTCTTATGTCCTTTGTTATGTATCCTGTGTCTTATGTCCCTTGTTATGTATCCTGTGTCTTATGTCCTTTGTTATGTATCCTGTGTCTTATGTCCTTTGTTATGTATTCTGTGTCTTATGTCCTTTGTTATGTATCCTGTGTCTTATGTCCTTTGTTATGTATTCTGTGTCTTATGTCCTTTGTTATGTATTCTGTGTCTTATGTCCTTTGTTATGTATCCTGTGTCTTATGTCCTTTGTTATGTATTCTGTGTCTTATGTCCTTTGTTATGTATTCTGTGTCTTATGTCCTTTGTTATGTATCCTGTGTCTTATGTCCTTTGTTATGTATTCTGTGTCTTATGTCCTTTGTTATGTATCCTGTGTCTTATGTCCTTTGTTATCCTGTGTCTTATGTCTTTTGTAATGTATTCTGTGTCTTATGTCCTTTGTTATGTATCCTGTGTCTTATGTCCTTTGTTATGTATTCTGTGTCTTATGTCCTTTGTTATGTATCATGAGTCTTATGTCCTTTGTTATGTATTCTGTGTCTTATGTCCTTTGTTATGTATTCTGTGTCTTATGTCCTTTGTTATGTATTCTGTGTCTTATGTCCTTTGTTATGTATTCTGTGTCTTATGTCCTTTGTTATGTATTCTATGTCTTATGTCCTTTGTTATGTATCCTGAGTCTTATGTCCTTTGTTATGTATCATGTGTCTTATGTCCTCTGTTATGTATCATGTGTCTTATGTCTTTTGTTATGTATCATGAGTCTTATGTCCTTTTTGTTATGTATCATGAGTCTTATGTCCTATGTTATATATCATGTGTCTTATGTCCTTTGCCATGTCTGATGTCCTGTATTTTATGTCTGTATCATGTGTCTTATGTCTGATGTCCTGTATCTTATGTCATGTATCCTGTGTCTTATGTCTGATGTCCTGTATCTTATGTCATGTATCCCATGTCTTATGTCTGATGTCCTGTATCTTGTGTCATGTATGCCCGTGTCTTATGTCTGATGTCCTGTATCTTGTGTCATGTATCCTGTGTCTTATGTCTGATGTCCTGTATCTTGTGTCATGTATCCTGTGTCTTATGTCTGATGTCCTGTATCTTGTGTCATGTATCCTGTGTCTTATGTCTGATGTCCTGTATCTTGTGTCATGTATCCTGTGTCTTATGTCTGATGTCCTGTATCTTGTGTCATGTAGCCTGCGTCTTATGTCATTTTTTTTTTTCGGTATCCTGCGTTATTTATCTTATGTCTTATATCTCGTGTCCTTTACTCTGTATCACGTATCCTTGTCCTATGTCTCCTGTCCTGTATCCTGTGTCATGTATCCTGTGTTTTATGTCTGATACCGTGTATTCTCTGTCCTGTATCTTCTGTTTTATGTCCGGTGTTCTGTATCATGTGTCATGCATCATTTGTTCTCCCCCGTGTCCTGTGTTTTGTGCCATTTATCCCGTACCCTATACCCCGTGTCTTGTAACCCGTGTCTTGTGTGCAGTATCTGATGTCTCAAATGTCTCATGTCATGTACCCTGTATCATGTATCCTGTGTCTTATGTCGGATATCCTTTATCCTGTATCATGTATTCTGCACGTCTTATGTCTGATGTCCTGTATCCTGTGTCATGTATTCTGTGTCTTATGTCCTTTGTTGGGTATCTTGTGTCATATATCATCATGTCTTATATCTCGCTTCCTTTATTCTGTAACCTGTATCATGTGTCATGTATTCTGTGTCTTACGTTTCGTGTCCTGTATCATTTGCCATATTACCTGTGTAAAAAGCGCCCGTATACTGTATCCTGTGTAATGTATCCCTGTGTCCTTTGTCCCGTATTCTGTATCCTGTGTCTTATGTCCTTTGTTATGTATCATGTCGTGTATCATGTATCTTATGTCCTTTGTTATGTATCCTGTGTTGTGTATCCTGTGTCTTATGTCTGGAGGTCCTGTATCCTGCATCATGTATTCTATGTTTTATTTTCCTGTGTCCTGTATCCTGTGTCACATATAATGTGTCACTGTTCTGTGTCCCTGTATCCTATGTCATGTACCCTGTGTCTTATGTCTTGTGTCATTTATCTTGTCATGTATCATTTGTTCTACTCCTGTGTCCTGTGTTCTGTGCAATTCACCCTGTGTCCTTTGCCCCGTGTCCAGACACTATGTCATGTATCCTATGTTTTATGTCCTTTATCATGTATCCTGTGTGATGTATCTTGTCTTATATCTCGTGTCTTTTATTTTGTATCATGTATCCTGTGTCCTATGTCCCCGTGTCCTGCAACCTGTGTCATGTATCCTGCGTCTGATGTCTCATATGTCTCATGTCATGTACCCTGTATCATATATCCTGTGTCTTATGCTTGATGTCCTGTACCCTGCGTCTTATGTCCTTCGTTGAGTATCTTGTGTTATGTTTCGTATGTCTTATATCTCATTTCCTTTATTCTGTATCATGTACCCTGTGTCCTATGTCTGATGCCCTGTTTTCTGTGTCTTGTATCCTATGTTGTATGTCCCGTGTCCTGTATCCTGTGTCATGTATCATTTGTTCTACTCCTGTGTCATGTGTTCTGTGCCATGTATCATGTGTCCTATGTCCGGTGTACTATATCCTGTGTCATGTATCCTGTTCCCTATGTTTCGTGTCCTGTATCCTGTTTAATGTATCATGTGTCTTATGTCCCGTGTCCTATATCCTGTATCTTAAGCTTTGTGCCCTGTATCCTTTGTCATATTACCTGTGTCAAATGCCCCGTGTTCTGTATCCTGTGTCATGTATCCGGTGTCCTATGTCCCGTGTTCTGTATCCTGTGTCATATATCCTGTGTCTTATGCCTGGTGTCCTGTATCCTGCATCATGTATTCTATATTTTATGTGCCGTGTCCTATATCCTCGTGTTCTGTATCCTGTGTCATGTATCCTGTGTCATGTATCCTGTGTCATGTATCCCGGGTCCTATCATGTGTCATGTATCCTGTGTTTTATGTTTCGTGTCGTTTATCCTTTGTCATATTACCTGTGTCAAATGTCCCGTGTTATGTATCCTGTGTCATGTATCCTGTGTCCTATGTCTCGTGTCCTGTATCCTATTTCATGTATCATGTGTCCTATGTCTGATGTTCTGTACTCAGTGTCATGTATCCTATGTTTTATGTCCCGTGTCCTATATCATATGTCATGTATCATTTGTCACGTTCCCGTGCCATGTGTCCTGTGTCATGTATTTTTTGTCTTATGTTTCGTGTCCTGTATCCTGTGTCCTGTATGCTGTATCCTATATCCTATGTCCCGTGTCCTGTGTCATGTGTCCTGTGTCTTGCGCCTCGTGTCCTCTGTCATTCGTCATCTATAATGTGCCCTATGTCCCCTGTTCTGTAGCCTGTATCATATAATCTTGTGTCCTATGTCCCGTGTCCTGTATTCTGTGTCATGTATCCGGTGTCTTATGTCTGATGTCCTGTAACGTGTGTCATGTATCATAATTGTATGTCCCGTGTCCTGTATCATGTGTCATTCATAGTTTGTTCTATTCCCGTGTCTTGTGTCCCGTGTTTCCCTGTATCCTTTGTCCTATTTCCTGTATCCTGTGTCATGCATCCTGTATCATATGTCTTGTGTCCTGTTTCATGTGTCATGTATCTTGTGTCCTATGTTCCATATTCTGTATCCTGTATCATATATCCTGTCCTATGTCCCGTGTTCTGTATACTGTGTCATTTATCCTGTGTCTTATGTCTGATGTCCTGTATCCTATGTCATGTATCCTATGTGTTATGTCCTGTGACCTATTTCATGTGTCATGTATCATTTGTTCTATTCCCGTGTCATATGTCCTGTATCATGTATTCTGGGTCTTAGGTTTCGTGTCCTTTATCCGGTGACATATTACCTGTGTCAAATGTCCCGAGTTTTGTATCCTGTGTCATGTATCATGTGTCGTATGTCCCGTGTTCTGTATCATGTATCATGTATCCTGTGTCATATGTCTCCTGGCCTGTATCCTATTTCCTTGTTACTTTGTCACGTGTCCTGCATCCCGTGTCATGTATCCTGTGTCTGATGTCTCGTGTCCTGTATCCTGTGTCATGCATCCTTTCTCTTATGTCTGATGTCCTGTATCCTGTATCATGTATGCTTTGTTTTATGTCCCGTGTATAATGTGTCATGTATTATTTGTCCTATTCCCGTACCATGTATCCTGTGCGATTTATCCTGTGTCTTATGTCTCATGTCTAGTATACTAAGTCTTGTATCTTGTGTCCTATGTCATGTGTCATGTGCCATGTATCCTGTGTCTTATGGCATGTGTCATGTGCCATGTATCCTGTGTCCTATGTCATGTGTCATGTGCCATGTATCCTGTGTCCTATGTCATGTGTCATGTGCCATGTATCCTGTGTCCTATGTCATGTGTCATGTGTCATGTATCTTGTGTCCTATGTCATGTATCTTGTGTCCTATGTCATGTGTCATGTATCCTGTGTCCTATGTCATGTGTCATGTATCTTGTGTCCTATGTCATGTGTCATGTATCCTGTGTCCTATGTCATGTGTCATGTATCTTGTGTCCTATGTCATGTGTCATATATGTTGTGTCCTATGTCATGTGTCATGTATCCTGTGTCCTATGTCATGTGTCATGTATCTTGTGTCCTATGTCATATGTCATGTATCTTGTGTCCTATGTCATGTGTCATGTATCCTGTGTCCTATATCATGTATCTTGTGTCCTATGTCATGTGTCATGTGCCATGTATCCTGTGTCCTATGTCATGTGTCATGTGCCATGTATCTTGTGTCCTATGTCATGTGTCATGTGCCATGTATCCTGTGTCCTATGTCATGTGTCATGTGCCATGTATCCTGTGTCCTATGTCATGTGTCATGTGTCATGTATCTTGTGTCCTATGTCATGTGTCATGTATCTTGTGTCCTATGTCATGTGTCATGTATCCTGTGTCCTATGTCATGTGTCATGTATCTTGTGTCCTATGTCATGTGTCATGTATCCTGTATCCTATGTCAGGTGTCATGTATCTTGTGTCCTATGTCATGTGTCATGTATGTTGTGTCCTATGTCATGTGTCATGTATCCTGTGTCCTATGTCATGTGTCATGTATCTTGTGTCCTATGTCATATGTCATGTATCTTGTGTCCTATGTCATGTGTCATGTATCCTGTGTCCTATATCATGTATCTTGTGTCCTATGTCATGTGTCATGTGCCATGTATCCTGTGTCCTATGTCATGTGTCATGTGCCATGTATCTTGTGTCCTATGTCATGTGTCATGTGCCATGTATCCTGTGTCCTATGTCATGTGTCATGTGCCATGTATCCTGTGTCCTATGTCATGTGTCATGTGTCATGTATCTTGTGTCCTATGTCATGTGTCATGTATATTGTGTCCTATGTCATGTGTCATGTATCCTGTGTCCTATGTCATGTGTCATGTATCTTGTGTCCTATGTCATGTGTCATGTATCCTGTATCCTATGTCAGGTGTCATGTATCTTGTGTCCTATGTCATGTGTCATGTATCTTGTGTCCTATGTCATGTGTCATGTATCCTGTGTCCTATGTCATGTGTCATGTATCTTGTGTCCTATGTCATATGTCATGTATCTTGTGTCCTATGTCATGTGTCATGTATCCTGTGTCCTATATCATGTATCTTGTGTCCTATGTCATGTGTCATGTACCATGTATCCTGTGTCCTATGTCATGTGTCATGTGCCATGTATCTTGTGTCCTATGTCATGTGTCATGTGTCATGTATCCTGTGTCCTATGTCATGTGTCATGTGCCATGTATCCTGTGTCCTATGTCATGTGTCATGTGTCATGTATCCTGTGTCCTATGTCATGTGTCATGTATCCTGTGTCCTATGTCATGTATCATGTGTCATGTATCCTGTGTCCTATGTCATGTGTCATGTGCCATGTATCCTGTGTCCTATGTCATGTGTCATGTGTCTTATATCTCGTCTCTTGTATCCTGTGTCATGTATCGTGTGTCCTATGTCCCTTGTTCTGTATCCTGTACCACGTATCATGTGTCTTGTCTCGTGTGTTATGTCTCGATTTCACATCACTTGAACACGTCAACAATTGATACAAAGACACAAACAATGTGAAAAGGAAATATCATTCGTGCACAGAGATTGTGTTTACAAGCATGTCTTTTTATTGTGACGGTAAGGCATCAATGTAGTCAGAAATCTTCATCTTAAATTTTAAGATATACTACTCTCACACACGAATTATTGAAGAACGTTTTGTTGTACGGTGCATGTATTAACTTCTCATGTCAAAGAGCACTCAATGCCGTACATTTTCCAAAGGAATTTGTTGTAACCACAAACATAGATATATCAATAGATGAAATAGATAGACAAAACAAATACATGAAAATAAATAAATTGACAATATACAATGCATACTTGTTTAAGTGATTTAATAGATAAATGAATGATTAATTGAAAACAGATAAGCGAATAAATAAATAACTAAACAAATAATCAAAATAGAAGAAATAGATAGATAGATGAATAAAATTATAAGGGAATAAATAAATAAATGAATAAATAAATCAATAAATGTTTAGATAGATAGATAAATAAATCAATAAATTGAATTTTTAAAAATGAAAAAAATGAATGAATAAATAAATAAATAATATGAAATACCACAACAGCCACAAAACGAATGTTTCAATGAATTTAATGACTTTTTTAATAAATGGTTTTATGCATGTTTTAATGAATGTCTTAATGACTGATTTAATGAATAACGGATGTCTTAATGGCTGTTTTAATGAATGGTGTAATGGCTATTTTAATGAATGTCTTAATGAATGGATTAATGAATATTTTTAATGAATGTCTTAATGACTGTTTCAATGAATGGTTTAATGATGGTTTAATGAACATTTTAATGAATGGTTTAATGAATGTTTTAATAAAGGGTTTAATGATTGTTTTAATGAATGGTTTAATGAATATATTAATGAATGTCTTAATGACTGTTTTTCAATGAATATTTCTGTAAATGTTTCATTGAATGCTCTAAGAATGATGGACTTGACATGACGTAATACTACACTGTACTGCCTCCCAATTAAAAACGAAATAATTTTTAAACAGGTGTGCCATGGATTGCGGGGGATCAGCAATATAAATAACACAGTCAGAGGGGACTCGGTAGTCCAGAGGAAATGTGTCGGCCTCTCAATCAAAAGGTCGTGGGTTCAAGCCCTGCCGATAGTTGAAAATTATTGTCGAGTTTTTTCGAGTAAAATATATCCTCGTGGTCCAGGTAGGTGGATCGACGTCTAGTTCCATTGGAGACGGATTATAGAAATCAAAAAAACTTTGTGCACGCCAAAGATTCCTTGGCAGTCAGGGCAAAATAAAAATAAAAATCCTACCAAAATCCCCCGAGATCACCTTAGTTCTGGATGTGGAAAAATCAATTTAAAAAAAAAAAAGAACAAAACCACAGAAACAACCAAAAGTACAAATAAAAACTAACAAACATCCCCCCTCCCCCGCCCCCGAAAACATACACAAACACTAAACGCTAAAAGAAATATAAAAACGAATAAAAAGGCATTTCATAAAGACACACAAACAGATTCATATGAACAACAAAGCAAAAAGGGAAAAAAATTCGCTGTGAAAGGTAACAGATCAATAATATAAAAAGCCCATTTCAACGACAAAGAACCTTCAACAGTCCGTCCTGCCCATCCAAACACAAACACGTACGCAAGCTAACAGACACAGACATACAAAAACACAAAGACACAAATAAACACACAGATACATCCACGCATACACACACTCAAGGGAAAATAATATATCGGTTGTCTCTCTTGAAAATCATTTCAAGCACATATTTCTCTCTCTCTCTCTCTCTCTCTCTCTCTCTCTCTCTCTCTCTCTCTCTCTCTCTCTCTCTCTCTCTTCTCTCTCTCTCTCTCTCTCTCTCTCTCTCTCTCTCTCTCTTCTCTCTCTCTCTCTCTCTCTCTCTCTCTCTCTCTCTCTCTCTCTCTCTCTCTCTCTCTCTCTCTCTCTCTCTCTCTCTCTCTCTCTCTCTCTCTCTCTCCGAAAGAGAGCATTTTGCCCTCATTCCATTAATGCTGAAATAGCAAGGAGACGATCAGGTCTAGTCTGAAATTGATTAAAAACGATGTGGTGGACTCGATATAAGATTTTTAATTTGAGTCAACACATCGCCAAACAGCAATATGTCATGCAGAAATCACTTGCCATGAAGACCCTACGCCTAGATACAAATTCACGTAACATTATACACATTCATGTACACGTAATGATACTTTACTATCAGTGTTAAAGATAGTATGCAAAAAACGCAATATAACAACAAGATAATTAAACTATTTCAGTGAATATCTACCTCCTGAACCTTATCAATCGCCCTGGCAATATTAACACCACAACTGAATAATATAATATTATAGTAACATAGTGATAAGGGATTAAGTAATCGAGTTAATATAGGTATTTGATTGAATGTACCAACGTTATACCTGAGAAGATATTTCAGACTTCATTGTGGCAGTCACCATCCCAAAGACGTTAGAATGTGATATTATTAGTATGCACAATAAATAGATTGTATTAAAAAAAAAAGTTTAACATCTCATTTAAATCCCTTTGACCACACGAGATTTTGTACCATGGGGGGCCACCCCATATCCACACCCCTCGTCCTCCTCCTCCTCCTTCCTTCCTCCTTTATCCTACTACTACTACTACTACTACTACTACTACTACTACTACTACTACCACTACCACCCCTACTATTACTACTACTACTACTACTACTACCACTACTACCACTACCACCACTACTATTACTACTACTACTACTACTACTACTACTACTACTACTACTACTACTGCTGCTGCTACTACTACTATTACCGCTACTACTACTAGTACTACTACTACTACTACTACTACTACTACTACTACTACTACTATTACTACTACTATTACTATTATTAATATTACTACAACTACTACCACTACTACAGCTGCTACCACTACTATTACTACTACTACTACCAACTTCTACTACTACTACTACTACTACTACTACTACTACACTACTACTACTACTACTACTACTACTACTACTACTACTACTAATAATAATAATAATAATTTATACTACTACTACTACTACTACTACTACTACTACTACTACTACTACTACTACTATTACTACTACTACTACTACTACTACTACTACTACTACTACTACTACTACAACTACTACTTCTACTACTACTACTACTACTACTACTACTTCTACTACTACTACTACTACTACTACTACTACTACTACTACTACTACTACTACTACTACTACTACTACTACTACTACTACTATTACTGCTACTTTTGCCATCTCTGTTCCTGCTACTCTTACTGCAACTGTCATCGCCACTACTAATTGGGCCATATTATTTTATAGAATCAAATCTGATGTAATTGTAATACCTACACATATGATACTACTACTAGTGCCACCACAACCACTACTTCTACCTCTGATCATAATGACACACATACACACACACACACACACACACACATAGACACGCACACACATAAGAACAAAAATCAAATCTTCAGCTACGAGATGCCGTCTTTTTGAACCATATTAAACATGTCGTGGACACATCGCTATCTTTGTCCAGGACAACCCAAGGTATCCATTGGCTGACGCCAGTCACGTGACGTGGTATTTATCTTCTCTACTTGGGAAAATTGACGTCAGTTCTCCGTAGCTGTACGTCCCACTTCTGCCACAAGCCGTCGTTGCAAGTCTGGACCGTCAAGACGTCAGTGCTGACCGATGACGTCAGGCACCGGCCACTGGCCACGTGCATCAGTGTTTTGTCCTAATTAGGAGGGGGCGGGAAGTAGGAGGGGGTGGGGATGAAGGAAGTCGAAGTGGGGGTTTAGGGGATAGAAAAGAAGAAAGAAAAAAAGGGGAGATTAGTAAGTGAGATACTTTGTGATTGTGCGAGAAATGAACTTTGCTAGTGCTAGCTGTAAGCACCAAACAAATCAATCTCAAACATACAAGTTCAACACAGCTCAACCTACAACCCCTTAAATAAAAATAAAATAATTTGAAAAAACCCTCAACAAAACAAAAGCATCTCCCACCCCCCGCCCCCACACCCCACACACATAAACCATTGCTCCCAAACATTCATGGATTCAAAAAGAACGAAAAGAAAAAAATAAGTAAGGAGCAGGCATTGTTTTAAGGAAGAAAAACATGCTTCACGCAGTTTGTATAATAGTTTTACAACTTTTAAAAAAATCTCGTTACATCCTTACAACAACGACTGCTACCAGATGATAAAAGGAAAACGAAAACAAGAAAATTGGAAAGTGGTTACGAAATGCGCCACACATTGACTGTAATGTACTTCCTTGTCAGAAATATATTATACATTTGATGTTATTATGTTTCTAACGATGTCTTAGTGTTATAATCAAATAATTAATAACAAAACTGGCCAAATAATAAAAAGACCAAAAAGATCTAAAGGGTGACCAAGAGTGATCTGGATGAGAGGTATCGAGACAGAGATGGTGAGACAGAGGAAGACCTGGAGAGAGTTGCAGATGTTGACTCAGAATAGGGATGACTGGCGCTTCTTTGTTGATGGCCTGTGCTCCACTGAGAGGCCAAACATGTTAAAAATATTAACATAATTATAGTATATCCAATTGTAAGCTAGCTATGTGAAAAGGGAATCGAACCTCTCTGTACCGCCACTGCGGTCCAGGGGGCTCGCAGTACGATTTTGAGGCCACCGTGTCGCCGTCAACACAGATGTACCACTGGTCTTGTGCGATTTGACCCTCTTCACTGAAATGCCAGAACTGATTGATGCCTTGGCCGTGACACGGGTACAGCTTGGGGGCCATCTGACCTTGCGAAGGACTACCCATGCTGTCAACACACTTGGGCGCAGCATTGCTTCTGATCTGCAGGATTTGAACCATGTAAACATGTTATTGTTTAATTTTTTTTCAAAGTTACACTTAACAAGGACCTTTCTCACTATGTCTGTATCTTTGTCAGATCCTAGACTCTACAGAACAGTACTATTATATATATATATATATATATATATATATATATATATATATATATATATATATATATATATATATATATATATATATATATATATATATATATATATATATATATATATATATATAATTCTGAGTTGGTCATTCTTTGTTCGTCGTGAAAGGCTTGTTGCCAGGCCACTAAGAGTAACCATATTTTGTATATAGCTTCTAAATGATCCCAAGATCATTTTCATTTGAGGAATTAAATCTTTTTATCGGAAGTGACGTTTAATTAATGACAATCTCTTGTTTCGCCGTCTTATATTAGAATGTTCATTCACATAAGCCGCCATTTTAAACAGACTTAATAATACAAAAAAGTTGCGATAATATGGTTCACGCCTCAATCTCAAATACTGACTCGATCTAAAACTTGTACTTGGTGTCAGACTGGGTGTAACATACTTGTATATATATATAATATATATATATATATATATATATATGTATATATATATATATATATATATATATATATATATATGTATATATATATATATATATATATATATATATATATATATATAATAGTCTAGCTTTAAAAGATGAATTGAACTAGAACTACTAACATTTAGATTACAGAAGTCTAGATCTATAATCCAAAGGGGGTGTTATGACAATCTTATTTTACCGGACAGCAACATAATATATTCAAGGGGTTTGAATCTGACCCTGGGATTCAGTAAGCAATTATGGCTTTACTCGAGAAATTTTGTTGAATCCTTTTAATTAATCAATCTATTTCTTTCTTTCTTTCTTTCTTTCTATTTTTCTTTATCTATTTATTTATTTATTTGTTTATTTATTTATTCATTTATTCATTTCTTTAGTTATGTATTACCAATTTATATATCCATATATCTATTTAATCCGTTATCGGTTTATTTATTTATTTATCAATTAATCAATCTGTTTATTCATTCATTCATTAATCTATTTACATATCTATTAAACATTTATTTGCATTTGTAGTTATTAAATATTAATTAATTAATTAATTAATTAGTAGATTTCTTTCTTTCTTTTCTTTCTTTCTTTCTTTTTTTTTATCTATTTATCTATTTATTCATTTATTTACTACCTATTTAATTAATTCAACTTTTTATTACAAACCTGATTATTGGTATTCAATTATTTATTGGCTTTGCCACTGTCGCTTACTTACGCTATTTAAGTATTCAACAAAGGGATACATTATTTTTAATTATGAACAATTCTTTCATTAGGCTTAAATTTAATAATTTTGTAATTTTTATTCAACCCATAGTTAATTTTATTATTATATTTATTCACTGACGTGCTGATGGTCGTACTTGTTCAATGAGATATCTCTCTATACACCTAATAATTTTGATGTTTAGACTTATTCACAAAACGATTCATCTGTGGAACCACTCTTCATCCATTTCTGAGTGTCATGAAATTAATTTATAAATATACTTTCAATATACGTTAAACTATACAATTTATATTCCCAAAGAAAATCATGAATGAATTGATTTATTTAGCCACGCACCTCTCCTGCGAACTTCATGTTGGTAGGTATGACGATGTTGGGGTAGACGTTTTTCAGGTACCATTCAAATGAGTGACACTGTAGTCTGGAACGAAGAGCTTTCCGTTCTGTTACGTCACCGTAGTCACCCTGCAGATGGAGGTTGGATGAGGGGGGAGGGGGAGAAAGAGTTGGTTGGGGAAGAAGGCAGATTGGAAGACTTATTTTAGAAAATGTATATGTACATTTGTTTTTATTGAATTTTCCAGAAATGTTACATTAAAAAAAAACGTGAATACAGAATAGAATAATAACAATTGGTATTGTGTAAATCATAGAACACGAATAGTTATGGGAGTAAATAAGATGAAACAAGGAAAGACTTATTACTTCTTTCATCAAAATTGACTCCGCCCACCGTAATGTAACTAATAGTAATATCAGGTGACCATCGAAACATTTAACACAAAGAAATGCTTATAAATGTTTGTGAAAAGCACCAATCTGCACCAAATGTGAACACTATCAATGACACCCATCCAGATATTTGTTTCAATGCCAGCAAAGATATCCTTGATTAACCCTAAGCATGGCTACAGTGAAACAATGTTACACTGTCCAGCAGCGAATATTTGCTACATTGACCTATATTGACGCAAAGTAATTAAACATACTCAAGGTTTTGTTTTCAAAGATGTTTGGATTGACCTCACCAGAAAAAAATAAAATACCAAGTAAGGGTGTTATAGTATTGAAATGGTTTATAACTGCACGCGCTTTGGGTTCATAGCAAACAAGACAAATGGCACAATCAAAGCATCTGTTTTGAAAGTGCGGACTGTCGAGAATGCCACAGCGGTTGAAAAGCCAGTGCATAATAGCCGTAAGAAATCGACCCGTCGTCGAAACAGAGAGTTTCACTTTGTAAGACAATATTTAAGATAAATCTTGAGAGTTAACTTACACTTAAAGTGTTAAAAAATTCAAATCTACTCAAGACTGAACGCTATGAATTCTGAAGATAGGGTCGCTATGAGTCGTTTTTGTTGCAAATAGCCAGAAAGATGCTGCATTCATAGACAATGTGGGGTTTAGTGATGAAGCACAATTTTACATGAATCGGTATACAAACACCAAGAACTGCATTGTCCCGGGGTTAATCTAAACCAAAGAAAGTTTACCGAAAGAATTGCCATGAGCCACCAGGGCACAATCGGTCCTTATTTCTTTTTGTACGAAGATCAAAACACCATAACAGTGACCTCGGTTAGCTACATTACCATCTTGAATTCATTTGGGAGGAGGGAATTACGTAAGATGAAATATATGTGGGGAGGGGAACGTGAAAGGAAAGAAGTAGGACCTACTAGCAGGACTACAAACCTCGGCATTTCTAGTGACAGGCAGACGTGCAATGCATCACCAATCAATTAAACAAATGAAACGTCAAATCCGGATATGTCAGGACTACTTGCACCACCTAACTTGACCTTTGGATTCCTCGTGCAGCACACGACTTAACTTGACTATTGGCCGTCCGCTTGTTCTTCAGACCTAGCAGCCTCGGCAGCCCTAGCAGCCTCGTCACACCTAGCAGCCTCGGCAGCCCTAGCAGCCTCGTCACACCTAGCAGCCTCGGCAGCCCTAGCAGCCTCGTCACACCTAGCAGCCTCGTCACACCTAGCAGCCTCGTCACACCTAGCAGCCTCGGCAGCCCTAGCAGCCTCGTCACACCTAGCAGCCTCGGCAGCCCTAGCAGCCTCGTCACACCTAGCAGCCTCGGTAGCCCTAGCAGCCTCGTCACACCTAGCGGCCTCGGCAGACTTCCTGATATATGTGGACAACATTTTCCAGTCGTTTAGATTTGTTGCAATGTCTCTGATCTTCTTTTGGGGGTCTTCGTACGATGTCAAGTGGGGGTTGTTGTTTGACATTCTTTTGAGGTTGTTGTTTGACATTATTTTTGAAGTTGTTGTTTAACATTCTTTTTGAGGTTGTTGTTTGATTTTTACTTGAGGTTGTTGTTTGACATTATTTTTGAAGTTGTTGTTTGACAATCTTTTTGAGGTTGTTGTTTGACATTCTTTTTGAGGTTGTTGTTTGACATTCTTTTTGAGGTGTTGTTGTTTGACATTCTTTTTTGAGGTTGTTGTTTGAACATTTCTTTTTGGAGTTTTGTTGTTTTGGACATCCTTTTTGAGGTTGTTTTTTGACATTCTTTTTGAGGTTGTTGTTTGACATTCTTTTTGAGGTTGTTGTTTGACATTCTTTTTGAGGTTGTTGTTTGACATTCTTTTTGAGGTAGTTGTTTGACATTCTTTTTGAGTTTGTTTTTTTACATTCTTTTTTAGGTTGTTGTTTGACATTCTTTTTGAGGTTGTTTTTTTACATCCTTTTTGAGGTTGTTGTTTGAAATTCATTTTGAGGTTGTTGTTTGACATTCTTTTGAGGTTGTTGTTTGACATTCATTTTGCGGTTGTTGTTTGACATTCTTTTGAGGTTGTTTTTTTACATCCTTTTTGAGGTTATTGTTTGACATCCTTTTTGAGGTTGTTGTTTGACATTCTTTTGGAGGTTGTTGTTTGACATTCTTTTTGAGGTTGTTGTTTGACATTCATTTTGAGGTTGTTGTTTGACATTCATTTTGAGGTTGTTGTTTGACATTCTTTTTAAGGTAGTTGTTTGACATTCTTTTTGAGGTAGTTGTTTGACAATCTTTTTGAGGTTGTTGTTTGACATTCTTTTGAGGTTCTTCTTTAACATTCTTTTGAGGTTGTTGTTCAGCGCTTTTGGCAGTATTGTGACTGGCTTTGGAGCACAAAGTTGAAAAAAAAGCCCCAAGAATACAAATCCAAACAAGTGCACATTGTTCTATTGACATGTTGCAATTTCTGTTACGGCTTATGTTTTTCATTGTTTTGCTTTTGTTTTTATTTGCGTGCAGGACTAACTTGTCAGCCCAGTGTCACCCCAGCCCCCCCCCCCCCTCCCTAAGCCTGGAGGACCAATCAAGTGGAGTGCTATTCGCCTTGTCTTTACCCTTTGAGTTTCACCTGTCTGTCCCCCGTAGATGTCTATACCAGGAGATGAATCGTCACGCCAGCATATCTCTCAGTGTCATAGATACACGCAAGCTCCCCCAGCGAACGACAAAATTGCACTCATATGATGGGGGATGGGGAAAACCACCCAAGGTACATTTAAAATAAAAGAGACTTGTGCCATCAGTGCGGCACCAAAATATCGTGATTGGCATTTCGTTTGATTTTCAGAGTTAGACAAAATGAATGCAGACTATCATCAAGTTTTCGCTCAATGCAACAGGAGTCATCCATGTTTGTCCAAGTGAGCAAATAGGAAAACTGTTCGTGCCCAAGGAATAAAACGAAATGTCTGAAGTGGGGCTTAGGGTCACAGTGCAATGCCTTTTATCCACTCGGCCATTTCGTTCCCCATTACTGATTTGATTATTCAGGGAAGCCCATTGCATTCAGGGTACCTCTCAAAACGACATTCCGGCAATTGAGCAGTAAAGCCAGGCTGTCAGTGCAGTGTACTACATGAAAATTGTGACGATCTTGGACAACGAATCCCTAGAAGGGTAGTTCGATTATGTTTGATGCCCAAAGATGGACTTCAGAATCTATTTCATGTTTGTCTTGTCTTTATTCCTCCTACGGGACTTCAGAATCTATTTCATGTTTGTCTTGTCTTTATTCCTCCTACGTGACTTCAAAATCTATTTCCTGTTTGTCTTGTTTTTATTCCTCCAACGTGACTTCAAAATCTATTTCATGTTCGTCTTGTCTTTATTCCTCCTACGTGACTTCAAAATATATTTCATGTTTGTCTTGTCTTTATTCCTCCTACGTGACTTCAAAATCTATTTCCTGTTTGTCTTGTTTTTATTCCTCCAACGTGACTTCAAAATCTATTTCATGTTTGTCTTGTCTTTATTCCTCCTACGGGACTTCAACATCTATTTCATGTTTGTCTTGTCTTTATTCCTCCTACGGGACTTCAAAATCTATTTCATGTTTTTTGGGCGTTTCCATTAATAACCTAATATCTTATCATTTCCCAAATAAATTAAAACCGATCTCATAAGATAAGGAAAATCTTTTTAAAAATAACATTCACACACTGCATTACCAGATTAAAGAGAATCCTTTCATAGAAATAATTCTTGTAATCATCCATCCAGACTTCTGCTACGCGAATGGAATTTTTGCTGCCAATGTTTTTGGTCCACCGAATAGGATTGGAACGCCGGAAGATGTGGCCGATATGCGAGCAGGTTACCATCTCCACACTTCCGCCACACATCCAGGCCTGGATAGAAGGGAAGACATAAATAGAAAAATATAAGATAATTGCTTGCCGCTGAGGACCAACAACAACAACAAGAAAAAGAAAAACAAAGATTGGATTAAGTCAATCGTTTTACAAAAGCATTTTTACATGGTATCAGAGACGAACATTAAAACTTAACTACACAATGAGGTTTTTCGTTATTAATGATGGGTCAATCCACATATCTGGACCATGGATACTGACGAGGAGACGGGGTGAGTTTTACCTGAAACGCTCGAGAAAGCTTTTCAACCTGTCGCGACATGAATCCATATCCTTTTGGTTGAGAGTCCGTCACTTTCCCTTTGGACCACCGTGTTTCCTTGTAGTAACACTACTAATAAACATTTGTAAGAGCGCCTATTCCCGCTTTGAATCAAGGAGCACTAGGCGCTTAACTATATTATATCGTCGCTGCAGAATGCTATCCACCTAACAGACGTTTCGTAAAATTTTAAGGAGACACAAAATATACATTTATTGACTTATGTTGGGTGCAAATGACCCAAATAGAGTGAATAGCTGTGTTATAACGCCCCAAATCAGTTTTCAACCTAGTTATGACTTTTACTTTACCCAAAGAGAACAAATATACGAAGGAATTGAAGACACACTCAGAGTTAACTTTTTTAGTGTGAACCAACAATAAAACAGTAAACAAATAGATAATAATCAATACGCCAGTGTGGCACGTCTCGGTTTCGACTAGATCTAGAGTTAGGCCCAAAGTATCAAAGAAATCTCAAATCAAGGCTAACCTAAGTCTAGCGAGAGCCAGGTCAAATGCAATACATGACTTAATATATTTATGATGGGTGTGTTGTAGCCTGTAACCTTAACTCACAAGATAAAAACCCCAAGGCAAACCAAAAAAAAAAAAGGATTATCCGAATGCCAGCGTCACTCCCTTTAACTTAAATGAGGGAAACATCAAAGATTATGACTATTATATGGTTGATCCTATGGTTTTTGTGTTGTTTTTCTTTGCTTTGTGTTGATTACTTCAATACTGCATGGGCATCCGTGGAAAATTGTTCCCTAAAATTTAAATATCTAGAAAATATAAATGATCTGGAATAATCTAGATCTAAATCTAGATCTAGTATCTTAACTTAGATCAAGATCTATCTCGATTTAGATCCAGATATTTAGATCATCAATGAGAAGAAATATAGCAGATCCATCTAGATTAGTTCTAGAGCTAGATGTTTAGATCAGCAATGAGAATAAATATAGCAGATCTATCTAGATTAGCTCTAGAGCTAGATATTTAGATCAGCAATGAGAGTAAATATAACAGATCTATCTAGATTAGTTCTAGAGCTAGTGGATTCAAATTCAATCTGGTCAAATACAAAAAAAAAAACAGAAACAAAAATGAGCATATATATGTTTAATAAACAATAACATAAGGCATTGACTAACTATTTAGACATTAATATTTCAAAATGAAATTTTACGTCACCTTGAAAGACAACTCAATGTTCTCGCCACCCCAGTAGTCCAAGCCAGGATCGTAGGTGCCCAGTTTCTCAAAGAACATCCGGCTGATGGCAAATAGACCACCGGGCATGGTGGGGGATCTGATGATGGCATGGAGGAACGTGAGTTTAACATTAGATCTTTAACGTTATGGTAAATGTGACAAGCTAAAGACAGACGTAGACTACTCTATAACATCATGTCCATGCAACATAAAAAGTAACATACTATTGTAACAAGCTAGAAAAATATAGACGACATAATATTATTCATGTAGTATAAGATTATGGATTATGGTGTATGTGTAGCTAAAAACAAGTGCAGACTACTATATTATGTCTATGCAACATAAAAAAGTAACACACTATTGTGACAAGCTAGAAATATATAGACGACATATTATTCTTGTAGCGTAAACATTATTGTATGTGTGTAGCTTAAGACAGGTATAGATTACTATATTATGTCTATGTAATATAACAAGCAACACACTATTGTGACAAACTAGAAACGCATAGACTAAAATACATATCATTAACCATATAACATAACATTATGGTATGTGAGAAATTGAAGGCAAGTGTAGGTTACTATACTATATTCATGTAACAGTAGTAACTTACTATTGTGACAACCTAGAAACATGTAGCGTACGTATTATCTATGTGACGTAACTAATATGAAGGTAGTGACAAATACAAAATACATTAACATTATTTATGTAACGTAACATTATGGTAAGCATGAAGCTGCAAACTTAATATCAACCATATAACATAACTTTATGGTAGGTGTAAAGCTAATGATAATTGTAGACGACATGTTATCATCATTATAACATAATATTATGGTAAATGTAAAGTTAGTGATGAGTAGACTTGATATTGTCCCTGTAACATATAATTATGTTAAAGATGTAAAGGCAGTACCGTTATACACGTATATCATACGTGTTCCTATCTATATAGCTTCTTCAACTAAAATGTAAATGATATGTTATTTTTATCATTATATACAAAGGAAAAGGTAATTACCAGAAAGACAGAAATTCACCAGAAGACTAGAATCATAATGAATATAATATGAGGAAAGGTAGGGTGTGAAATTGAAATGAAATTAATTATCAGAATATGTACCACAGGTAATTAAATATCATAATATATGTCCCACAGGAAAGGAAATCTCAAGATATATTTCCCACAGGAAAGGAAATCTCATAATGTGTCCCACAGGAAAGGACATTTTATATGTTTCACATTTGTAGCAATAACTACATAGTAAAATGGGAAAAAAGCTCTGGAATTTTATT
>JAXRKP010000198.1:432500-440000 GCA_037039925.1 Doris montereyensis | reverse complement strand
TCTCTCTCTCTCTCTCTCTCTCTCTCTCTCTCTCTCTCTCTCTCTCTCTCTCTCTCTCTCTCTCTCTCTCTCTCTCTCTCTCTCTCTCTCTCTCTCTCTCTCTCTCTCTCTCTCTCTCCTCCTCTCCTCCTCTCACTCCCTCTCTCTCTCTCTCCTCTCTCTCTCTCCCTCTCTCTCCCTCCCTCCCCTCTCCTCTCTCTCTCTCTCTCTCTCTCTCTCTCTCTCTCTCTCTCTCTCTCTCTCTCTCTCTCTCTCTCTCTCTCTCTCTCTCTCTCTCTCTCTCTCTCTCTCTCTCTCTCTCTCTCTCTCTCTCTGTGTCAGGAGGCACAGGGCTGAACATGTTCCCTCCAATTTCCCTATCCTGGGCTTCTCTCCTGGCTCTTTCCCAGAAAGGTCATCCTTCTCCGTTCCTCTCTTTCACCATTATGAGCCGTGTTATTTTTGGGCGTCCCCCTGTCGCTCTTTCCTTTCGGTGTCCATCCCAAAGCAACAGCACAGTCATTTATATGGTCCTTCTTTAAAATGTGGCCTATCCATGACCACATTATTCTCCTCACCTCGATGATTTTATGTGTTTGCGATATTCAACATTTGTTTGTTGTTAACGTGTTTATGATTATGTAACAATTTAGAAAATTTTATTTTTTTTAAACCCAACTGCGAAGAGGGAGAAAAACAAGTTGAACACTCACCGCGTCTGGCAGTGTGGCTCACTGGTAAGGTTGTTCCGAGAAGCTAAATTTAAGACGGTGTTCCACGTTTCCAAGTGGTGTATTCCTGGAGCCCCCAATTCCAGGACACAACTCGGGTTCTCGATTTCGGTAACACTGTGGATTCGACCTCCAACCCTGGGTGGAGAAAACAGAATTGTCATTCTTTAATACGTTTACTATTTCCATCATCGTTCTTCCAGACGCGATGTGAAGGCAAAAGAGGTTATATGGTTTTTGGTGGAGGCACTATCTAAATGTGTCTTAACCACACGGATGCATTGTAGCGAAACCGCAGTGCTGTGGGCTTGTAATCACAACGACATTGCTGGTTCAAACTCTTCTGGCTGGCACAGGTGGGTGTTTTTTTCACAACGTTGTACTCTTATGAAAGGTACTTCACTTACTTTTCTCACTTGACAGATGTGAATGAGTACCCAACTGAAGGTAGAAAAGATTGGCATAGTGTTAGTATGAAGCGCCTTACAGACTCTGTACTATGTGATCCTCATGGAGTTGAGAATGGCTTTGAATGAAATGGCCTCTGCTGGGGGATAAATAGTGTACAGTTGGAGATACTGCACTTGTGCGGGGATACGGACTATAAATCTATCATTATCGTTGTACAAGAGTACACGAAGAAGATATTTAATTTTCAAGGCAAAAAAAACTGCCAGATGTGATAACATTAATACTACGATACAAATGTTTTGATTCCGTGAGTTTTTCACAGGAGAAAGAAGTTAAGAACAGTTAACACTGTTTATGGTGTTGGGTAGGCAAGGAAACACCCATAATTCTTTGCATTACTTTCATCCCCAACACCTCCCCAAATGGCGCTGCTTTGTCTCTGGCCTGTCTGTCTGTCTGTGTCTGCCTGCCCGTCTCTCTCTCTCTCTCTCTCTCTCTCTCTCTCTCTCTCTCTCTCTCTCTCTCTCTCTCTCTCTCTCTCTCTCTCTCTCTCTCTCTCTCTCTCTCTCTCTCTCTCTCTCTCTCTCTCTCTCTCTCTCTCCCTCCCTCTCTCTCTTCTCTCTCTCTCTCTCTCTCTCTCTCTCTCTCTCTCTCTCTCTCTCTCTCTCTCTCTTCTCTCTCTCTCTCTCTCTCTCTCTCTCTCTCTCTCTCTCTCTCTCTCTCTCCCTCCCTCCTCTCTCTCTCTCTCTCTCTCTCTCCCTCTCTCTTCCTCCTCTCTCCCCCTCTCTCCTCCCCCTCTCTCTCTCTCTCTCGTCTCTGTCTCTGTCTCTGCCCTCCCCTCTCTCTCTCTCCCTCTCTCTCTCTCTCTCTCTCTCTCTCTCTCTCTCTCTCTCTCTCTCTCTCTCTCTCTCTCTCTCTCTCTCTCTCTCTCTCTCTCTCTCTCTCTCTCTCTCTCTCTCTCTCTCTCTCTCTCTCTCTCTCTCTCTCTCTCTCTCTCTCTCTCTCTCTCTCTCTCTCTCTCTCTCTCTCTCTCTGTCTCTCTGTCTGTCTCTGTCTGTCTGTCTGTCTGTCTCTCTCTCTCTCTCTCTCTCTCTCTCTCTCTCTCTCTCTCTCTCTCTCTCTCTCTCTCTCTCTCTCTCTCTCTCTCTCTCTCTCTCTCTCTCTCTCTCTCTCTCTCTCTCTCTCTCTCTCTCTCTGTATATATATATATATATATATATATATATATATATATATATATATATATATATATATATATATATATATATATATCTCTATCTCTCAGACCCCATTGCTGTCTTTTTGCAATTCTATAGTAATCGTTAAAATCCTACTCACCTGTCTAAAGCTTCAAGGACAGTCACATTTTTGAAGTTGTGAGATAACAACCTGTTAGCAGCACTCAGTCCTGACAAACCAGCTCCAACAATTAATATTTTCACAGCATTCCTGGCTTCCTGAATACATTGGCTTTTTACTGCGAGAGACGATGCTTTCTGGCGCCAGAGCGTTGATTCATGTACTACCCGCTGGTTTAAATGGACAGCCTCTTTCTCACGTTTGATGGCGCATTTCAATTTCCATTCCTGACACAATCGGTGTATCCGAGTATCGTTTTCTTTCTTTGGTAAAGTAGATGAATGTTCCGTTGAACGTCTCCTTTCAGCTTCAGTGCCGGCCTGGACTTTTTCAGTGAGACCACGTGACTGGGCACAGATAATCTCCTTACGTGAAATTTATCCGGATGTCTTGATTCTATTACATTAGAATCGAAGAATACGCGAAGCCGCTTAGTTGATATCCCTGCTTTTTGATAATTCCGAATAGCGACGGCAATTCATCTAAAGATCGCGACAAGTCAAAGGAAGGGTGATAAACTTTTCAGCACTTTTGCTCGAAATAGTTCGATGTGGACTTGCGGTTCCAGAGCTTGAACCGTGTTGTACTACCTGTGTCTCTAGCAGTTTCTCGAATTATTTTGGGAAGCGTGGAACTCGCATCGAGGATGATCTCAGTGACTGTTTTAGGATAATAATCTAACATGACGTTTTTATTGGTCATGTCTGTGCTTCAAGAACCTGAATTAATCAGACAGCCAGAGTTGATCTATATAAAGTATCAGGATTTATTGTTGACGACGAAAGTCGATATCCAGCTTTTTGGTGACGATATAATAGCTCCTGACCTGTTTAGAGAAGGGATCAAAAATCAACAGAGATAATAGTATCAAAAGAGTGACATCTATAGTCTAGTGCTACATAGTTGGACACACGACGCTTAGGCCGTGGGTTTGAATCCTAGTTTCGGCGATAAGTCTCACATTATGCCAATTGAATTTAAACCTTCGCTTTCTTAGTTCAAACAGATGCGAATAAGTACCGGCAAAAGTTAGAAAATAATGTTTTGACAAATAAATCACCCATCAAGTGAAAGTGGAGGGGTGCGGTGGTAGGAAAGATCTTATAAAATTCGAGATAAACTTCATAATCAATGTCCGCCATGCTGAAAGTGTAGCTGCAGAAATGTCAACAGTGGATAATAATAAAAAATATTAATAAACAATAATAATAATAATATAATAATAATAATAATAATAATAATAATAATAATAATAATAATAATAATAAAATAATAATAATAATAATAATAATAATAATAATAATAATAATAATAATAATAATAATAATGATAATGATAATAATAATAATAATAAAATAAGGATAATGTTAATAATAAAAATAAAAATAAAAATAATAATTAATAATAATAATAATAATAATAATAATAATAATAATAATAATAATAATAATAATAATAATAATAATAATAATAATAATAATAATAATAATAATAATAATAATAATAGCTCTTGTATAGCACCCAACTCCCGATATCAAGCTCAGAGCGCTCAAACATGAATAATCATTATAAATCTAGACATATGCACATGTAATTTACACACACTAGCGCAGTATACACGTTAAGCATAACAAACATATTTCAGAGGATGATAATACAAAAGACAGTTGACATTATTGAACTATATTTATGACAGCAGTGAGAAATACGAATCTGTGTGGGTTTTATGGCTGTGTGGAAAACAGGTGGGTTTTAATTAAACTTTTTTTCTTAAAGTCTCAGTTGATTTTATTTCTCGGAAAGGGGGGGGCGGATCCTGGAGTGAAAAATATGCCAAGATGTTTGAACTTTTTTGAAAATTAGAATATTGGTTGTCACAAATAGTAATTTCAGGGTCATTGATCTTGTTCCTGAATTCGGAGTGCCCAGTAACACAACATTCCTTTTGTCTCCATTAAGAACAAGCATGTTCATATGCATTCAAAATTTTATGGAAGAAAGACAATTTGAAAAGATGACACTAGCGAGTGAAAATTTTCTGGGAATACTGAGCTATAAATCTGGGTATCATCAGCATAAAAATGATATCCAATTTTCTATCATTTTTCAATTTCTGTAACTAGAGAGCTGTGTAGAAACTGAACAGGATTGGTCCCAATAGGAGCTCAAACTCCAAGTCTTAGACTATGACTGTTAGATTGTTGCCAATTGACCACTACATTTTGGGTCAGTAAGATATGATTTGAATCATGCCATGTATGCCAAAACTATGTTCTATTCTTTGGTGTCAAAATACCGTGGTCAATGGTATCGAAAGCAGCTGACGTCTAACAGACCTAAAAGAGTAACCTTATCAGAGGCAGTCCACTAACAAAATCATTCATGACTCGCATGAGAGCTGTCTCTGTATTGTGGTTGGCTCTATGAGCTGAATGAAACGGTTTTTGTAAACTGTTTGATTGCAAATGAGTCATAAGTTGATCTAAAATGATTTTTCTAGGAAAAAATTTGTAAGAATGGCAAATTTGACACACGTCCCATAGTTTTTCAAAATGTTTTGGTCGAACGTTTTCTTTTCTAAGAGCGGTTTAACCAAATCATTTTTGAATATTTCAGGAAGAATACCATTCTTTATAGAATCATTATCTATAAGTGTAATTGTTTGTAGGATTTCATAAAACATGAGTTTAAAATAGAAATAGGAAAGATGCAAATCACATGACTTTCTCAATTTACCAATCTTCTCATTGAAATATGATGCAAATATTGATGATAAATCTTGAGTTGCGTTTTCATTTAAACTGAGATGTGAACTTTATTTTTCCTAAATCAGTTCGTCGCATATTTGAAATAACTGCTTTGAAGATTTAGAATTTTGAAAAAGTCCCAAATAGCGTTCCTTTAGTTGTTTTTTTAAAGAAGGTTTCCAAATTCATCTATAATGTTGATAGGTGTATTTGTGCTCATCGAGGCCGGTCTTTTTGCCAAAGTCGCTCTGTTTTTCGATATTCCTTTTTTGGCCTCTCTGATGTCTTTGTTGAACCGCGGTGCATGTGGGCGAACGGTCACGGTTCTTTGGACTACTGGCGCATGTATGTCCAGCATCTCGCGTAGAGCATAGTTCAATGTGTTGATATTGGAGCAGTCGGTTTCAATAAGCTGTCTTCGGGTATTCCTTTTAAATTCTACAATGTTTATTCATTTGATGTTCCGTGATAATATGGTACACTTCTCTGATTTTGCAGTCTTGGTATTCAAATCTAACAGTATACGGTTCTGATCCAATAACAATTCCCTCACGACAGAGATCTTTCTTTTCTTTTTTCGTCTGAGTTTTCTTCTCTCAATATCAACCAGTCGATGATATGGTTCTGTCTGTAGTGGGTTTGGTGACTAACTGAGTCATGTTGCTGTTTTCTAACATTCCTTTCAGTCGCTTTACTTCTGAAGTATTTGAGTCGTAGTTGAAATTAAAGTACCAACGATTAGTGGGATTCCCTTCATAGTGATTAGCTCAGATATCAGGCTTTGAAATTCCAGTATAGATTTCGCACTAGATGATCTGTTATTGATGAATATGGTGAGCGATGAATACAAATGAAATGGAAAAGTGTTGAGCCAAGATCTGCTGTGATTTCCATGGTTTCAAACGGATGGACTGTCTTTCAATGATTTGATAGCTTTTGTTTCGTCACGAGTATATGATTATGTTATAATTTCATAATATGTTTGTAGTCTTTTTGTTTCCTCTTTACCTTCATCACTGAGATCACCTTAAAACGGTGTTCAGAGTCAATCGGACGATTGATTTTCTTCCCTCTTTTCGTCTCCTCCTTCTCCTCATAGTCTCTTCTTCTCCTTCCTATTCTTTACAACAACAACAACAATAACAACTAAAACAAATTACATTTATAGCAAAATTAAGTCGTGTCCAATGTCCAACTCATGTCCCATTCTGTAGCGAACATTATGGACTTCAACATCAATGGACATAGATCTATCTGCCAAATTAAACACGGGATCATCCTCAAGTATCGCTGATTCTTCCTACTTCTATCATTTCTTTGTCCACCACCTCCCTTTAGTACACAACTCTTCGTTAACCTCTCCTCCATCTGCACAGCACATATTAGGTGTCCGGAGAAGAAAAGAAATGAACTTGCCTAACTTCCGTAGTAAATCTCAATAGGTTTCAATGAAATTTTACACGTATTAGATTCAAACAATTAAGAAGCCGACTGTATGTAACATTTCAACACAATGCATTTAGATTAGATTTATAAAATATATCACAGATTGAAAAGAACGGTCCATTTTCAGAAACCCCCCTCTCCCACCCCCCCCACCCCATTTTTAAAATTCTTAAATCAATTCATAACATTAATTCACGTAGATCTAGCTTTCTTATTATTATTATTATAGATTCTTAGTTCTAGGTCTAGATAGTAGATCTACATCTAGATTCTAGATCAAACTAGATCTAGAGATAGAGCTAGATCTATTTAGAATGAATTATAAAGATGATCTATGTAGATGAGAGAATCTAGATCTAAATCTAAATAGTAAATACTTGATCTATGAAGATTAGACAGATTTAGATCAAATCTAAATTTAGACATAACTCTAAAATCTAATGAATGCCTAGGTACAGTGGTGTCCGTGTAAGTAACCGGTCCCCGGGAGACAGAGATATAGATGGATACTGTGAATGTTACAAACGTTTAAATGAGACTATTTTGTTTTATTAAGACGCCGGGTATTTAAATTAATTGCTCCAGGCTTGTTCCAGTAAAGCATAGAAACTACACGTTTTATACACGACTGAACATTCGCCACATATTATTTTTCCTGTGTGTGTTTCGATGCACGGTTTCTATGCTGTTGTTTCTACTCATACTACAACTGCAAATCAGATCACATCAACAACGACTACTACTACTACTACTACTACTACTACTACTACTACTACTACTACTACTACTACTACTACTACTGTTATTTACTACTACTGCTGCTGCTG
>JAXRKP010000198.1:422500-427500 GCA_037039925.1 Doris montereyensis | reverse complement strand
TCATTCATTCTCTTTATATGCCCAAACCGTCTGAGTTGATTGATTTCTATTTTAGTTTTTATGCCATCTGCTTTGGTTCGATCTCTTATTGTTGTGTTTCTGATTTTGTCTCTTTTAAATTTCGCAATTGCTCTTCTTAGATTTTTCATTTCATCTGCTTATACACTTTATATTCCCTACTGTCAAATGTCCAGGTTTCACTGCCATAGAGGAGAGTATGACAATAAATTATGTTCTATATTGCCATTTTGGTTTTTGTTGAAAATGCCTTTCCTAGATGGTAAGACTTATATATATTGTCATTGCCTTTTGGATTCTCTGACTGCTTTCTTCTCTTAGTTTTCCCTCTGAGCTAATCCTTACTCCTAGGTAATTGTAGCTTCGAACTTGTTCTAACGTCTCCCTGCCCAGTTTAAGATTTTGAGTTTTAGTTTCCCTAGGTACTAGCATTGTTTTGTTTTTCTTTGCCTTTACTTTCATTCCTCTTTTATTTAGTTCATTATTTAGCATGTTGATATTATACTGAATGTCACTTTATGATTTTCCGAACAGAACTAGATCATCAGCAAATGAAAGCATTGACACATTTATTGGTTTGTGTTTCCACACACATACATTCAAATTCTTCATTTTTGATAAACAAAAGCCTTGTCTTACTCCTATATCTACATCAAATTCTTCAGGTAAGTTTCCATCCACTCTCATTGCACATGTTGGTTTATTGTGAAAACATTTTATAGCTTCTTTTAAATGTTGCTCTACATTATGTTGTTTTTAAAGAATGCCATAGTTCATCCCTTCTCATAGTGTCACATGCCTTTTCTAAGTCATTAAAACAGAGATACAAAGTAATGCTTCTCCGAAGGGACGTTTCTATCATTTGTCTAATTGTAAATATGTGGTCTTTTACACTCTGGTCTAAGTTCACTCTGGTGCTCTACCCTTTTCCTTAGTCTCATTTCTATTATTCAGGCATAGACTCTTCCTGGTACGCTAAGTAGCAGTATCCTTCTATAGTTTGAGCATTCCATAGTTAATTCTTGTTTGTGTATTGATACTATTGTACCCTTTTTTACAGTCACCATGTACGTTCGATGCTTGATGACATATTGCATGAAGTAGTTTGTCTGCCTCTCTCCCCTGGCTTTTAATAATTTCTGGATATAGTTGATCTGCTCCTAGGGCCTTTACTAGTTAAACTTTTCGTATAGCTGTTTGGATTTCTTTCATTGATATATCTACATATCCAGGTGTCTCATCTAGATTGCTTTTTAATGTTATGCTTACAAGTTCATCTGTACTAGTAATGGTTGAAAATACTTTCTTCATGTTTCCATGATTTCGCTGTTTTCCTTCAATATTTCTTCTTTTTGTTTTCTTAACTTGTCTTTCTCATGCTTTTCATTGTTCACCAGAACAGCTGTTGATTTCCTTGATAGCTTTCTTGAAGTCTTTGTCCAAACTCTTCCCATTGTTCCTGTTTTGCTTTCATCACTTCATATTGGCAATAGTTCTTTCACACACATAAGGTATCCTATCTTCTGGCCTCTTTGTTTGCAAATATTTCTTCCAGGCTTCCTTCTTTTTTTCGATCTTAGTCTTGACATTCTAATTCCACCATGCTGTTCTTTTCCTATCTTGTTTAATTTGTTTCCTACCACAGACCTAGTCAGTACAACTGAGGAATGTTTCTTTCTATACTTGCCACTTTTCCTCTATTATTGTGCCATCATTTAGATCAATCTGCCTTTCACTGCTGATAATTCTTTTATCCTAATTTGGTGTAGATCTATATGTTTTACTTCTGGTTTATTTAGTTCTTCTTGTTTATTACATTTAATAGCTCTTTTTTTCTATCCATTTCTATTTATTGTCCTCAGTCAGCAATCTCATCTATAAGTGTTAGTCTTTTTGTGAGTTTTTGTCAGATTTAATCCCCTTAGCCATTGAACAACCAAAACCGGCCTGGAAGGTGCCAGGTTGGGTTTTTTCTGTCGGGGTTAACTACTTTAGTCTTTGGTCAATGAAAACAACAGGGGATTCATGAAGGTGGGACAACCTAAATCCCGTACACGTGCAAGCACCTGCCCACTTCACGGTTAAAAGGCATAACTCCACGTGAAAATAAATAATTAGCAAATCATTGTGATGAACTCTCTCTCTCTCTCTCTCTCTCTCTCTCTCTCTCTCTCTCTCTCTCTCTCTCTCTCTCTCTCTCTCTCTCTCTCTCTCTCTCTCTCTCTCTCTCTCTCTCTCTCTCTCTCTCTCTCTCTCTCTCTCTCTCTCTCTCTCTCTCTCTCTCTCTTTCCTCCCTTCCCTCTCTCTCTCTCTCTCTCTCTCTCTCTCTCTCTCTCTCTCTCTCTCTCTCTCTCTCTCTCTCTCTCTCTCTCTCTCTCTCTCATTCTCTCTCTCGTTTCTCTTTCTCCCTCCCTCCCTCCTTCCTCCTCTCCTCCCTCCTCTCTCTCCCTCCCTCTCTCTCTTTCTCTGTCTCTCTCTCTCTGTCTCTCTCTGTCTCTCTCTCTCTCTCTCTCTCTCTCTCTCTCTCTCTCTCTCTCTCTCTCTCTCTCTCTCTCTCTCTCTCTCTCTCTCTCTCTCTCTCTCTCTCTCCCCCTCCCTCCCACCCTCCTCCGTCTCTCTCTCCCCCCTCTCCCTCTCCCTCCCTCCCTCTCTCTCTCTGTGTCTCTCTGTCTCTGTCTCTGTCTCTCTGTCTCTGTCTCTGTCTCTGTCTCTGTCTCTGTCTCTGTCTCTGTCTCTGTCTCTCTGTCTCTCTGTCTCTGTCTCTCTCTCTCTCTCTCTCTCTCTCTCTCTCTCTCTCTCTCTCTCTCTCTCTCTCTCTCTCTCTCTCTCTCTCTCTCTCTCTCTCTCTCTCTCTCTCTCCCTCCTCGTTTTGTGTAGAGCATTACCTTGGTCATCAGAAGATCAGAAGACGTAATATTTCAGCTTGGTTTTGCGATAGATTAGCCCAATGGACTTATCAAATTACGGAATCGAATAATTCATTAATTCATCAACCTGAAGGTAGATACTTCAAATAACTGCATGTTAAGGATTTCGAAGACGAAGGTCAAATGTGCAAAAGACGATTGGTGTTAAGGTGTTTAATTCAAAGTTAACTGCATACTGTCTGAAATCAGCGTCGAGCTCTCAGGGAGTCAACACTGTGTCATACGATAAGCAGAGAATTGAAAACCTACCAAACGATGTACGGTGTATAATAATAGTGCGATCTTGACCTGTTATATCATCAGTCTTTGACATTACGTAGTGTGAAGTCGATGCACGTTCTTCAGCTTTGGAAACCACATAACCTTTGTGCACAGCACATTGCAGAAACCATTGCCCAAATGCCACCTTGATTTTGTGCGACCGTACTTTTATGTTTGAACGCCAACTTACGTAACCTCTTGCAACTTTTACTGCAATGACTGCATCATAATGTCTTCTTGACCCGCTTATGGCCCGCCTGTGGCCAGCAGGTTGGAAACATTATGAATTCAAACAAAAGCCGTCATGTACTGATCTTGTTGCAAAATTGCCCTGGGAGGTTGGGGTGGGAATAAATGAATGCTTTATATAACTGCAAAGTATGTTTGAAATTTAAGTTATGTATGTGAGAGAGAGAGAGAGAGAGAGAGAGAAGAAGAGAGAGAGAGAGAGAGAGAGAGAGAGAGAGAGAGAGAGAGAGAGAGAGAGAGAGAGAGAGAGGGGGAGGGAGGGAGAGGAGAGAGACGAGATAGGGGAAGAAGAGAGAGAGAGAGAGAGAGGGAGGGGGAGAGGGAGAGTGAGAGAGAGAGGAGAGAGATGAGAGAGAGAGAGAGAGAGAGAGAGAGAGAGAGGTAGAGAGAGAGAGAGGAGAGGGAGGTGAGAGAGAGGAGAAGAAGAGGACGAGGTGAGAGAGAGAGAGAGAGTAGAGGTGGAGGAGGAGAGGAGGGAAGAGAGAGGGGGAGAGAGAGACGAGAGAGAGTGAGAGAGAGAAAGAGGGAGGGAGGGACAGGATGGGGGGAGAGAGACGGAGAGACAGAGAAGAGATGAGGAAGGAGAGAGAGAGAAGAGAGAGAGAGAGAGAGAGAGAAGAGGGAGTGATGAGGAGAGACGAGGAGAGAGAGAGAGAGAGTGAGAGATGAGAGAGAGAGAGAGAGAGAGGAGAGAGAGAGGAGAGAAGGAGAGGAGCGAGAGAGAGAGGAGAGATGAGATGAGAGAGATGAGAGATGGAGAGATGAGTGATGAGAGAGAGAGAGAGAGAGAGAGAGAGAGAGAGAGAGAGAGAGAGAGAGAGAGAGAGAGAGAGATTTTATTCATGGATCTACGGAAACGAGATAATTTAAGAAGTGCCATGTCACAAAGATCGTATTATAACTGTTATGAAATGGAAATGTAAAGCAATTAAATTGTAAGAATTTATGTCATTGTTGTAGTGTGTCAATCGCCACCTGACCTTCTGCCAGATATTAGACATTGATTTGACAACAAGGTCAAAAAAAATGTCATTGCCAGTCTCCTAAAATCGATAATGTCTACAAAATTTAACAGTTTCTCTTATATTGCATTTGAATCGTGTTCAATACGTTAGATACGCCAAATTGTGATGCTCGCAACGGTTTCGACTTTGTTTCCCTGCTTTTATAACCTCATACTAGTCTAGTCGTACCGGTATTATCTTTCTTTCTAAACTAATAATTAAAGTGTTTCTTCGGGATCTTGAAGTTAACTGAATATCGACTGAATTTTTAGTGGAGTTTGCTGACGTCCATTCGTCCGTTGTAACATAAAAACATCTCTACAACATGGGTTACGTGCCACCAAAAGGTCGACATCCTTCTTTTCTTACTTCAATTTGTTTTACTGAATCCTTTGAAGATGGCCTAATAGTTTATTTCCCTTCTGATCGATTCTGATTGATTTGATAAATCCCCTCCGGTGACCAACATATTCTTCTCTGTTTAAAATAAAAGGACAGCTAATCATGGCTGTTTAGTTTTGAAGAAAAAAGCATACACATA
>JAXRKP010000198.1:412500-417500 GCA_037039925.1 Doris montereyensis | reverse complement strand
TATTGGAGTTTGTGTTGATGAATATTGTGAAAAACGGACTTAAAATTAAAATGTGACGCATGCAACATAGATACAAAGAAACAATAACTAAAACAACCCTCCCGATTGAAAGACACCACCTTTCAACTCGCCCATGTTGTCCTAGAAGCCTTGTTCCGCAAATAGATTTAGTTGTCTGCTCGTTTACACAAGCAATTTAGGGAAGGAGTTGGGAGGAGGTGGATTAAGGCAGCGAGTCTGGCGTCGTCTCGATTCATAGAAGAACTAGCGCAGCACATCACACCATTCACCTGGCATGCGAAGCCCAACATACATAGCTATGTATCATAAAATTATGGTACTAAATAATGAAGTTATTAAGTTTTAGTTTTTTCGGGACTGGGGCCCAGAACCGGGGTCATAATATCTCATTGTCTGTTGCGTTAGGTGGCACAGATGGTACAGGAGCCTGATGTCGTTGTAGGCTTTATCTCCCATCTATAACTGGTAGCCATTTTGCTCTAGGTAGAGTAGTGGTCTTGGTTTTAAGTGTCGTTTTTCCGGAATCAACGTCTGATGCAGTGAAACTAGAATTCGATCCCACAACCTCACAATCTCAAATATTATTGTCTACAATTAGATTACCGATGCTACAGACCATATTATTATAGCAATAATATAATATATCAACATATCATTTCTATTTTGCTGTAAATCCACCTCCCACCCCACACTTCCACTCCCAACTCCTACCCTGAACATGGGGGTAGCGTAACGTTATCATAACACACCTCCCCCAAAGGAACAAAGAAAACGAAGGTTCCATGTTGTGTCAAGGTTACAAGCTGGAGGTTATTAGTAGAGTGGCTATCCAGACCAAAGCTAAAACATCGTAAACTACCTCTTTGATCACCGCTCATGGTAATTAATTGGCTGTAAATAATTTGCAAATGTGCACAGACAGCTCAAATCGTTGTTTTCACAAGCGGAAACACCAAATGGGTGGATCATCCGCCATGGCTTGGAAAAGGAATGGGATGAAGCGTCTTGGATGAGGATAGGAGATGGGTTTGGGGAGAGGAAGAGGGGCAGGGGAGGGAGATGGGAGTGGGGGGGGGGGGGGGTGGAGATGAGTGACTGTGATGTTTACAATTTTCCAGTCTCCGGTTGCAATCCATCGTCGCCTTAAAAACTCCGTCTTTTCACACAACGAAATTGAAACATGTGGCTGATTCTTGTATCATTTGGGTTTTTTATTTACCTTATCAAACACGATTTACGATACATTTTACATTATGATTATTTAATGAATAAAATGTGTCTGTCTTTAGCTCTATGTTGATAAAAAAAAACAACAACACACACACACACACACACACTGTGGGCTACCCACAGTCCAAAATAATATCATTAACACACACACACACACACACACACACACACACACACACATGACGCATATGCCTTAACAAACAAAATGTTTGAATCAGTCTCTTTCTTTCCTCTCCTTTTAGTAAGTAAAATTGACGCTGTAAATTATTTAAATCGATTGTGAATACCAGTGTGATGAAAGGAGGAGAAAAGAGGGGGTGGGGTTGGTGAGAAATAGAGGGAAAGGAATGGGTGAGAAACAGAGGGAAGGGGTGAAATAGAGGAAATGGTGGGTGATAAATAGAGGGATAGGATAGGTGAGAACTAGATGGAACAGGTCGGTAAAAAAGAAAGAGAGAAAAAAAGGAAGGTGAGAATTAGAGGGAAAGGAATGGGTGAGAAATAGAGAAAAAGGGTGGGTGGTAAAAAGAGGAGAGGGTAGATTTGAATAGAGGGAATGGGTAGGTGAGACATAGATGGGAGGGGTGGTGAGAAATAGAGAGAAGGGGTGAGTGGGAAATATATGGAAAAGGGAGGGTGGGAAATAGAGGAAAGGGGTTCATGAGAAATAGCTGAAAGAAGTCATTGAGAAATAGAAGACATGGGTGGGTGAGAAATAGAGGGAAGAGGTAGTTGAGAACTAGAGGAAAGGGATGCGAAATAGATAAATAGATGAAAGAGGTGATAAATTGATGGAAGGATGAGACAATTTAGAGGGAAGATGGGAGAAATAAATGGGAGGAGTGATAAATAGAGGAACTGTGTGACACATAGATGGAAGAGGTGAGAAATAGGTGTAAGATGTGAAAAATAAATGGAAGACGTGAGAAATAGATGGAGGAAAGGAGAAATAGATGGAAAGAGTGAGAATTAGATGAAAGAGGTGAGAAATAGATGGAGGATGGAAGAAATAGACTTTGAAATGCAAAAATTATGTCTTTTTTACAAATGTTTAAGCAATGAAAATTGATGAATGGAGAAGGGATGATTTATGATAATTTGATGAATGTGTTTGAAGCTAAGTTGATTTGTCATTAATTGTTATTTTCATGTGTGTATATTGTATCAGCGAACTATCTATTTACTCACTTTCGTATTAATGATCAATTTAAGTTAAATTTATTTTTAATTTTAACGGACAAATTGCTCGGAATGGAGGTGTTCGGACTATCGAGGCGTGGCTGTACATACTTCTTCCCTTTCACTCTTTCACATCTTTCCTCTGAATTCACCCTGAGATCAAGCACAATATAATATAATAGACGGTGTAATTTTCAATTAAATAAACAAACGAACAAAAGGTATGCGCATGTTGACTCCTATCGCATTCAACTATCGAGTGACTTGTGTGAAAAGGAAAGCAATAAATGACGTGTCCAAGTTACATGTATTAAGTTTCCTCACGTTGCCCTCGAGGTGGCGTGCGGTCAGCAAATCGGGACGAGGCGCCTATACGTGTTTTACTTTCTCATTGATCCAAATATACGTCGAGCTCCCCCATATCAAGAATGCTTCGACCCTTTTTCATTGGCTAAAACAAAATTTAAAAAACAAAAACTAGCTATGTCCGTTTCGCTCACTGAACGTAACCCGGGTTTTACGGACGGAAGACACCAATGACACCCTCTCCACCACTCCCGCAACATCAACACAATTTGAAGAAAAACAAATGGTGTGTTGGTTTTTTTACATAATATTTTTGTACTAATTATGGTCTAAGTCGCTTTAGATATACTGCAAAATTACATCGCATGAGCAATGTGATAGTCTGTGCCAATCGTCAATGTTTTTATTCTGAAGCATGAAAACAATTTAATATTTGTTACCAGTTCATTTCCCTTGGTCGACAATGATATCAATGCAACCTCTTGCCTTACAACCTGTCCTGGGCACCAAGTCCCTGGCGGATGCAAGAGTTGAAGATTGATCCTCCAGAACTTTACTGAGTGTTGTCTTGCGCCAAGTGAACTTACATATAGATAGCACTGTAAATATTTCCAATCTGTTCAGACTAGCGTTAAGTAACGATTTAATTATCTATGGTTTAATACCTCTCTAGTCAACCCACGCGCAATGAAGCCAAATACTTTGTAAATACAGATATTACCTATTCAGCACCACCTGACCCGATGCGCTTCAATTCTCCCTCTCATAACCATGAACTGTCTACCTTTCTCTCCCCTACCACCCCCAGCCCAACCCCCACGCTCACTCTCTTAAATAACTAGCAAGATGCTTAGTGGTTTATTATGGAAATGTATGCAAACGAGCTTACAAGACCCAACAGGACAAAATCCAAAAGAGCGATCTTGCCTTCACATTTGAGCGTTCACCTGTGACCACCTTCGAGTTCGCATCAAAACGCTTTTGTTTCTGTTGTTATTTGATGGTTCTGTACTTTTCAATTGCGTGGTTATTTATTTCTCGACAAGATAATATACAGAATACAAAATTGTTTTAACTAAACCCCAGTGAATTACAAAAGCCTTTTTCATTCGCTGGGAACTATGAGAGGGAATCTATACTGTGGGTGAGTATTGATAGCATTATATAAACACACATTGTTTCCCCATGACTGTGGCGGTAAATAATCTATATCTATATATATAATTCTGAATTGGTCGTTCTTTGTTCGCCAAAGGCTGTGTTTCCAGGTCACTAAGAGTAGGAGTAACCCTACTTTGCAGGTAGGTTCTAAATGATCACAAGATCGTTTTCAGTCAAGGAATTCTTCTACCAAAAGCGAAGATTTGTTATTGAAAAGTTCATTGTTTCCCCATCTGTAAGTAGAATTTGCATTCACCTGGGTCGCCATACTGAACAGGTGATAATCAACAAGTTGGAATAGTAATAGTACCGCTCAGACCTAGCTGCATAACTTCAGTATCGAATACTAACACTGTCTAATAATCGTACTTAGTGTCACTTGGGGCGTAAAATGCTTGTACCGGTAATATATGTCTAATTATGAGTAGGTCGATTTTTTTTAAAGGCCACTAAGAGAAACCATATTTTGCATGTATGTTTTAAATAATTCATCCCCAGATCGTTTTTATTTGAGATAAATGTTCTGCCAAAAGGGGCGTTTAATTAATGTAAACTTCATTGTTTCCCCGTATTTGTGAGTTTCATTTTGATTCAGCTAGCCCGCCATTTTGAACAGCTTAATTAAAAAGTTGAAATAGTAGGTAAAGCCGTTCACGCCCACCCGCTTAACCTCAGTATCTAATAATAATCCGATTTAATAATTGTACTTGGTATCACCCCGGGGTGTAACATGTTTGTAATAATATAATTCTGAGTTGGTCGTTCTTTGTTCATCAAATGCTCGGTTGTCAGGCCATTAAAAGAATTACCATATTTTCCATGTAGGTTCTAAAATATGATCCTAAGATCGTTTTCATTCGGGTATTTTTCTACTGCATTTAACGAATGAAAATTTCATCGTTTCCCCTCTTTAGTAGAATTTTCAAAAAATCACCTAAGCCGCCATTTTAAACAGGTTTTATGACTTAAAAGTTGGAATAGTAGGCCTACCACTTACATCTTCCTGTGTACCCTCAGTCTTGACTACTGACTCGATCTAATAATCATGCTTGGTATTACCTGGGGTGTAACATGCTTGTTCACAATATTTCATAAGAAAATCA
>JAXRKP010000198.1:382500-402500 GCA_037039925.1 Doris montereyensis | reverse complement strand
TTCGAAGAGAGGAGCCTCGTGTCAGCTGAGGGAAGGCATCGCGCAATCCCTTTCACTGGCGATATTATTAACATGGTATTCGAATATAAAGACTATGACGAATGCTCGCTTTCCCCCGTTTTCATGACGTGTACAATTTGTAAAACGTTGATGGTTTATATTTTAAAAAGGCCGTTACCACGATGCATTCTTATTGTCCCTGAAAAGCTTAATATATTCCTTCTATCCTAAAAAGTACGATCTCTTATTCCTCAAAACAATTTAATTTTGTTAGAGAATTTACCTTTAGGATGGTTGTCATGAATATGCAAGATAAAGACGGATGAAATACCCCTTTCTTCTTTTTCCTATTACAAGCTTTCGTATTGAATAACTTTGAATGAAGACAGATGAGGAGACTTCGATTAAAAAGTAATCCATAAATCTCCGGTTAGCCTGTTGGTTAAGAAAGAAAATCTGTTTACCCTGAAAGAGCATGATTTATATATTTTTTTATCAGATTTAAATGTAAATGAGCATTCCATTGAGGTTGGAAGAAATTATTTGAAGAGGTTATTGTCCAGTTTCACTCATAAAGAAAGAATACGACTTTATAAAACAATGTAATGTAGCTCCAGACCTATAAAGAATACACACTATGACAATGCGTGGCCAAGAGCTACGAATGCAACTGGTCGAGGGCCGAAATGCCCATCGAAAGCAGCAAACTCGGGTTTGAAAATATTAAGGCATTTCTAGGCCTAGATCATGGGCAAGACAACTGTAGAAAATATGTGACTTTTGCTCTATCGGTGTCTCATGTGACATGTTTTATTTTTTACGAATTCTCATTGTCAACATTTCTGAGACTTTCAGTATGTAGAAGTCTGAATTTCATTATTTTATCAATAAGCCTAGGGTCAAGCTTGAAATGAAGAAAAAAATGTGAGTGATCTCTTGTATAAGTATCGCATATCTCAGGTATCGATAGCAATTTACGCGTATGCGTCCTGCGGCGAAACATCTTTTTATTTTGAACTGGAACATGGCCGATGGATCTCAAATAAATTAAAAGACACCATAGCTTACCTTGTTATCCCTGGAGGTAAATGAATTTATTGATTCTGTGAATAGTAATTGTGAAATGTGACTATACTTGATTGTCCTGATCTAGATAACCCTGCTTTGTTTACCAGATGCGTAATGTTCTGTAACATCGTGTAACGTCTCCAACCGGTCTGAATGTGAGATTGTAGTCTGCCGCAAGGGCATTGAAAAAAAAAGTAATTCGAGGACATTATCATGAAGGTGGTCGAAAGATCCCTTTTGGCATTCGATCTATGCTATTGTTTCACCGATGATTTATTGGATAAGAATATTTTTCTCAATTTGAACGCCATTTCTATTCTTTTCTGCCTTTTAATTATTTATTTGTGTTTTTCTTTTTTCTTTTTCATTTGAGGGGGAGTGAATGCGGTTGGAAGAGTTATATTGCTTCAGTTGGGTTTTTTGCTGTTGTTATGGGGATTTTTTTTTTACATTGATTATTGGTTTTAACATTTTTATGAGCTTCTAAAGCTAGATCTAATCAAAATCTGGTAATCTAGATCTTGCATTTGCAAGTAATAAGATTATCTAGATCTGTATGATTCTAGATCTCATAGATCTAGATCTAGACCTCATAGATCTAGATCTAGATCTAGATCTAGACACCCAGACCTCTGTTTAGCATTGTTAGAGATTCTCAACGATTGTCCTATTGTGTGCCCCTGGAAATCATTGGTCAGTAAAAAAAAATAACCAAAACAATAAATCTTTGGCTCCAAAACAGATTGTGAATTTCTGGGCATATTCAACGTCTAGATCTAGAGATACAGCTAGATCTAGATTTTAGATCTCCAGCTAGTAGCGTTAGATTCTAAATACAAAGTGGGTACTGAGAACTAGATCTAGAATCTAGAGCTATGAAGAAAACTACAGCAAAATTGTAACATGGAAGCATGCTTCGATGTCTCACAGAGCTCAAACTATATCAGCACACGCGCAACATTGGAGAACAGGGAATTTTGGATTGAGTTAAGAGGGTTAGATCTAGATCTACCCATCAGTAGAATTGTGATTTATATAAAATCTCTTTCTATTTATCTAGAGCTAGCTAGCAGGAACGGGTGTTTATTTTTCTCGAAATCCCTAGGAATCACTAGGAAGCCCTTCGAATCCCTAGGAATCCCTCGAAAGCCCTTTGGTAGACCTCGAAAGACACTTACCAAATCATCAATTTTAGTCTCAGAAGGCAAAATAACACCAGCCTAAGTGGTTCTTTACCTTGTATGTCCTGGTATTTTAGCCGTGGTATAGGTCTACAGTATGCATACGAAATTACCATTAGATGCCGAGTATTTTATAGAGAATATATAGAGCTCGCCACTGAATGACTAGATTTGGACGTAATAACTGACAGGAAAATACTGATATGGGTCTGATAAGTTATTAAAATGTTGGAGGAATATATTATGATTTGCATCTGGGGTGTCAGGGGTCTTAAATGTTTTATGTGTTTTTGGTGGGCCAAAGAAGAAGACCTGTTCCGAGGGTAACGGGGATTTCTATAGTAAGCGCCATTTTGTTTTTTTTGTTTGGAACCACTTTTCAACTCTATTGTCGGTAAAGAATCACTTAGGCTGGTGTTATTTTGCCTTCTGAGACTAAAATTGATGATTTGGTAAGTCTCTTTCGAGGTCTACCAAAGAGCTTTCGAGGGATTCCCAATGGATTCCTAGGAATTCTTAGGGATTTCGAGAAAAAATAAACACCGGCAGGAACGGCAATGAAATTAACCAGGAATGTCTAAAAATGCATTCTGACTTTATTTTTCATCTTTCATATCTCTGTGCCGTGACTATATTCCAGGTGTAAACAATTTTCATTTTTGTCACACATAGATCTAGATCTAGATATCTCTCTATATTTTTCTAGATAATCTAGATTTAGTTGTTACAGAAAGCAAAAATGAATAAGATTCCTATAATACTCTGTTACCACTCTTTGAACTTGTCAGACATGGGGGTGAGTGGTGATTCTGGGGATGTGACCTAGGTTGCGCCCTGTCATTGCTGAAGTATTGAAAGTAGTGATTAAACCATTTTTCTTGCCTCGGTTGCACCATTGTATACCCAAATACCTTACGCCTTGGGTATAACAGCAGGACACAACCCACCACAGGAAGAAGTGTCCTCTCTTTATATTTTATGTTAAACAGTTTGAATACAAATTGCAGCCATAATCTTGTTGGTAGTGTAACAATTACAATGTCTTATTTTAATTTGTTTTGGGATGCTTTTGGGTTTGTTTGGGGGTGGTGGATTGGATTAGATCTAGATTTATGTGACCTGGTTCTTAAAAATTGTATTTCTTGAACAAGATTTAGTACAGTGGAACCTTTCTAATCGGGAAACCCGGCCAATTGAGAAAAAGTCCCCTACTATATTATATATTTTAACTCTCTAAATGGGAATGTTAGGTCTCCAGCTACTCGGGCTTGCATTGATTATAATCACCATTTCCCCCATAAATAGTTGTTTCACACTCACTTCTTATCCAAATTTGCTTTCCGTGTCAGCAAAACATCAATTATTACACCAGTGTTAGTGCTACATGTATTATATGCATTACTATAATAGGTACAGGATGTCGTAAACGCCCGTCGCAACGACCACAAGTGAGACACGTCCACTATACAGATGAGAAATCAGGAGTCGAGCCAGTTCTTGCGTGTCCACAGAACAATACAGTACAGTGTTGACATAGAGCAGTGCTTTGGGCCCTACCACACGGTCGTACATGATTGTCATACATGTAACATCCATATGACTTGGCTAAGAACAAGATCCAACATAGATCCTACGTGTTGGTTATACATTTGTCACATGTATGAAAAGCCCTACCACACTGTCATAGCATGGCTCATACAGCCGTCCTACAAGGTCACAGTACCTGGCGTTTGCTATCGCAGGCATACTGTGTGTGTTCATCAATCACAGAGAGACTGACCGACAATAAAAAAACAAAAAGAGAGAGACTTGCAGACAGAGAGAATGGGAGAGGGAGTGAGAGACAGACAGGGGGAGGAAGAGAAAGAGACGCAACTAGAAAGAGTGAGAGAGCTATTACACACTATAAACACAATAATTACACTTTTTACACTCAAATATCAGTCAATGTGTACTCTTATTATTGAACATTATCAAATCCTGCTTGTATCTTGGCTTTAAGATTCAAGGTCGCTCATTTTGAAAATGCAATCAGATTTTGTGTGTGGTCACTGAAGATATTTTTATACGTTTGAAATATTAGCATGTCCAGCCCTGTGACGTCTTACATCCGATGTCGCTCCCATTATGAACACTCCATGACGGCCGTTGGCTGACCTTGGTGAGGAAACGTGTCATACATGTAGAACAGCTGTATGAATTATATACGACCGTGTGGTAGGGCTCTTAGAGAGCAGACTCATGCACTGCCATAGCCTTTCATTGCCCACTTGATTTAATCTGTGAATCATGAAGGGGGCTTTTAAAATTACATAAAAGTCCATTTTCTGACACACACATATAGAGGAGGGGGCGAAAAAGTGAGAGAGAAAATCCTTACTTAAATTTTCAAGAGATTAAACATTGTAGCAATGAATGAGCAACTAAGCTATGTACAGAGGAAAAGTAGCCTATTGTTTTTCAAATGGAAATCTATGGTTATCCTATTATTAAGTGCTCTTTAAAGTTGTTATCTCACTTTGTCCTTGTCAGGTCCTATCTTTGCCTTTTGTCAAGTGTGTATTCATATCACGTTCTGTGGTGGGACAAGGACAAATCATCACCCCTCCATTGCATTGAAGTCAAAATATGTCTGTCACTAGAACAAAGGGCAACTTTACATGATATGACAATTTCCGCACAGGATGTACTTTGAGTTATTGTCAATCATGTAAATGTAACGCATCTTTTAAATCTATTTTGGCAGATATACTTCACAGACCTCTACCACAATGGCTCCAAGGAATGCAACAGAAAACACAGCTGACCAGCATGGGGACATGCTTGGTTTGGATCAAGTAGACAATCTTCTCAGTGAAGCACAGCCACGAAACGTCAACCCATGGTCATAGTATGGCGCAATGTGATTGTCTTCATTTTGCTTCATGCTGCAACCATTTACACCTTCTTCCTTTTGTCATCAGCCATGACAAAAACTTTGGTGTTCAGTGAGTTGTTTTTAACAATTTGTATTCAGAAGTTCATTGTTTTAAGATTTGTTTGTCATCCACTTCACAGCATTCATTTATTTTATATTAACAGATTTGATTTTACTTAATTATATCACATTAAAGTAGATTCTAAAGACAAAAGTAAATTCTTGGTTCAGAAGTATTTTATGAATACTATTGATTGAATGTCTACTGTATTGAGTGCCTTCAGCTGTTGAAAAAAAAATCATAAATATGTTTATCAAAGAAATTAATCTTTTAATCTAACATGTCTTTGGTTTTAGTTTTGACAATTTAGGATCTTTCTGAAGCAACAATTAATAATCAAGGACACTTTCAGTCAAATTGCATTAAATTTCCTATTTTCTGGAATTTATTATGATGTCCAAGAAATAATTAGTACCATTTAATACCTAACGTTTCATTGTATATTTGGTTGAGGCAGGGGAATCCTTGGTTTTATTTTTGTAGGTTTTTTTTATTTGTTTTACATTTGGTCAACCTTTTCAAAGCCCTAAAAATTGTGGCTAAGGACGTTTTCATTATAAAGCGCCATTTTCTTTGTAATGCCAACTTACCTCTGGCACAACTATTGGCAGTATAACAGGGTTTGAGTATACCATTAATCTTTCGTTAGGTTTAACTCTTCATGCATGCACTCTCTCTCTCTCTCTCTCTCTCTCTCTCTCTCTCTCTCTCTCTCTCTCTCTCTCTCTCTCTCTCTCTCTCTCTCTCTCTCTCTCTCTCTCTCTCTCTCTCTCTCTCTCTCTCTCTCTCTCTCTCTCTCTCTCTCTCTCTCTCTCTCTCTCTCTCTCTCTCTCTCTCTCTCTCTCTCTCTCTCTCTCTCTCTCTCTCTCTCTCTCTCTCTCTCTCTCTCTCTCTCTCTCTCTCTCTCTCTCTCTCTCTCTCTCTCTCTCTCTCTCTCTCTCTCTCTCTCTCTCTCTCTCTCTCTCTCTCTCTCTTCCCTCTCTCTCTCTCTCTCTCTCCATGTTTCTCCTCCCCTCCCTCCCTCCCTCCCTCCCTCCCTCCCTCCCTCCCTCCCTCCCTCCCTCCCTCCCTCCCTCCTCCTCCCTCCCCCTCCTCCCTCCCTCCCTCCCTCCCTCCCTCCCTCCCTCCCTCCCTCCCTCCCTCTCTCTCTCTCTCTCTCTCTCTCTCTCTCTCTCTCTCTCTCTCTCTCTCTCTCTCTCTCTCTCTCTCTCCATGTTTTCTTGCTTTCTGTCTCTGAGTCTGTCTCTTTCTTTCTCTCTGGCTCTGCCTCTCAAGTTTATCTGCCTTACATCATTTTGTGCTCTTTTACACACTTTCACAATGTAGTGGGGCTTCTTTTAAATAACTTTTTCTTTTCTTCAACAGCCGGATTTACCTACTTCTTTGCTGCCATGGGGATCACAGCTGGGGCCCATCGTTTATGGTCCCATAGATCGTATAAAGCCAAGATGCCTCTAAGGATTTTCTAGCTTTTTGCAATTGTGTTGCTTTTCAAGTGAGTTAAATGTAACCCTTTTTGTGCTTTAGCAAATCAAGATACTAGAGATTTTCCAGGGAGTATCTTGTGTACAAAGTGAAAGCAAGAGTGTGGAGATAAGATTTTGTTACATACTCCATAGGAAATACATAAAATCATATATGATAAGAGAAGCAGTATGCTGTTAGAAAATGGATGATTTTAACTATACTTTATTGTAAGACAACTGTTTAGGTATAAAAACTAGGGGGGGGGGAAATGATGCCATAATGTGGCAGCAGTATAATTTAAAATGATAAGAATTGTAGCTAAAACATTCAAATTTACAACTTCGGGTTGTAAAAAGAAAAACTACATTATAAGTTTGTTTTCATAATTATTTAGCCTATGTGTTTATGTGAAATGCAGATATTAGAAGACAAGATTAACTGACCCATTCATCTTGTATTATAAAATATTTATTTAAATTGCCTATTACTTAAGAAAAGTTTTTCTATTCACTTTTAAAAAACTTCCTTCTTGAATATCTTTGAAGTGATTTTATACCTAAACAGGCGTGTAGCATCATGAAGGCTTTTCAGGCTAAGCCCCACTCAATTGGATGTACAATTTTTCCAACAGCAAAAAACGTCTTTTCTGGTGCAATTTGTGCTTAAATTTCACCCGGTATAATTATTTTCATGGTTTACGTCTGTATTCTTTATTCGAACATTGCATTCGGTGTTAACTCCCGTTTATTTTCGTTCTAGGCCTTTCATCCAATTAGAAAACAATAGTAAGCCTTCTAATATATGTAGTACTGCCATCAATTAGATGCCATGAAGGCTGGCTGTTACCAAATCTTTTCCATGATACTGTAATATATGCGTGAGACTTAACTTCATGCGTAAAGTAAAGAGGACTTACTATCTTCTAAGTACTCCTCTTAATTCTCTTCATAGAGATTGTAGACTTTCTATGAAGAGACTTGGTCCACATCAGCCAAAGGATTTAACTATGATCTGTTTTATTTTCCGTCTTACGGATCAATCCTTTGGCTTTGATCCGTAAAGACGGAAAATAAAACAGATCATAGTCCTTGGTACAAATGTTTTCCCATGGCTTACCATGAGCACAGAAAAAATGTTTCCTATGCTTTAATTGCATTTTATTTGTTGAGGCAGACAATGATGAAGTGTCATGGAAAAAAGTAGTTTTACAAATCTGAAAAACTTAAATGAAAGAGGGAATAAACATCAAAAGTCTAGCTTAACTGTAGCTCCATTCAAAGCATTCCTTAGATTAATAGATCTCCATATTTTATTCAATGTCTGCTTGTGCGACCCTTGCATTGTGTTCGATAAGAAGAGAACGAAACACATACCAAGTTAGCCCCATGTTAGCAGTGTCACACACTGATTTTGACACTTCGCTGAAAAAGAACAATAGCTATAGCTTTCAAGACAATATTGTCATCGAATGATCTTAGCATTCTACTTAAAATGTTAAGTTCTATGAGCTAATATATGATGGGAAAGTATATGTAGACTATAAAAAAAAGTATAAATTATTCTGGAACATACAACAGGAGTCAGTTTTTTCAACATTTTTTTTACACCTCTGTTGTCTTGTATTTTGTGGGAACACAAAACTAAAATTTTGAGATTTCAAATTAATTTGAAGTAGTCGAAGAAAAAATACATTTACTATTAGGAGCGAATCCATAAATATTTTCTTTTCTTTTACATGAGGTGTGCCTTAAGTTTTCAATTGTTGATTCCTCATTTGTTGAGAAAGATTAATGGAAACTTGTTTAAATTTTGTAATCCATGACTTCCTACTAACAGATGATTGACAAACGTTTCTTTGTTTTCAGAATTCCATTTACGAATGGTGCAGGGATCACCGTGCCCATCACAAGTTTTCAGAAACAGATGGGGACCCTCATAATGCAACAAGAGGCTTTTTTTCTTTTCACACATAGGCTGGCTCATGGTAAAAAAACATCCCGATGTGAAAGAGAAGGAAACCTAATTGATTTGACCGATCTGTCAGCCGATCCTGTTGTTGCTTTCCAAGCCAAGTGAGAGTTTGTAACTTTTTAATTGTTGTTAACTCACTCACTGTTATTACTGTCACATATCGGGTCCCGTCAAGAGCCCATTGGCTACCGAACCCAACATCCGTCAGAATTAACTTTCCTATTTTTCTTCTACTAGTTTCCAATACCAAAAGGTATCAGCATTTCTTACATGTGCTGTCAAATCATTTGTGCGGACACACAGCATAAAATTATTTTGGGTAGTACATTCAATCAAAAATAGACTCACACAGCTCTAGTAATCATTAATTATGCCAATGAAATACTCCTTTCAACCACAAGATTTGATCTGAAACTTTAAGTGAATCAGATACTGATCTTTATGATGTTGGATCATCTAGAAAGAAGCCAAACACCAGATATATGCCGAAATCTAAATCTACTACCGAAACAGTTTATGGAAGATACACCGTTCCCTTGAAAAAACGTTTTTATTTGTCCTGTTCAAAAAAAATCATAGTTTTTCCTGAATAAATGAAACTTTACAAACAAGCTACCAACATCACCTGGAATATCTATTTTGTTCTGAACAGAATTCATTTGGCATCATGTATATACCTCACATAGTCCAATACAGTGGGTTTTTTTATCAATTATGTATCACAATGCCTGGTGTTTCTCTGTCGGCTGAACTGAAATTGCCTGGCAGTGAATCAATTAAAAGCGGATTTATATACGTATGTCGATATATAGGTGCTGTAGCATACTGATATAAAAAGGAACAAAATTTTCACCTGTCAAAACATTATTTCTTTGCAAAGTGCCTACTTTTGAGAAGGTCCTTATCTTTTATATTGTTGTTCTTTTTTAAAGCAGATATGTCTCTTGCAAGAGATGATTACGGTTTTAATTTAATTGAGGCGAGTTTTGGACCATAATGTTGATTTTCTGTTCTTTGCATATTCGGTAGAATGATCATTTATCTACAAGTTCATGGCAGAAAAATGTCCATATGATGTATAATATTTTTTTTTTACAAAATACTTTGTAGGCGAGGGTAGGTAAAAACAATTTTTAAAAATTTTATGTAAATTACCCAGGTAAAAACATGCAAATTGGCAGTTAATCGCCAAATGTGGCAATACCGACTTTGACCTTGTTTCTGCCGTCACTAATGGATGCGTCAGCCATCGATGTGTGGTATAGGAGGTGTCGCACACAAGCATAGGATATAGAGGAAACTGGTCATTTAGACGTCTGTTTTCACAACAGTGCACATCTAAACCTAGATTTATTATCCTATTTACATAAGTATCAATGCCAGAGACTGTCGAAAGAGTAAGGGGGATGCTTCAACAAGCGAAACCCTGTCTGAAGCGTTTGTTTTGTGTTATTTTCTTTTTGATTTTTTTTTCTTGCATTTTTCTTGAAATGTAGTTTTTCCACACTGAAATTCTATCTCCTCCGCCATTTACCAAACGATTTGTATTATTTTTGGCACACAGGTTCCTCTTGTCAATGTTAATAAAATGACGTCAGGGTTTTTGATATATTGTAAACTTTGAGAATTATTTTTTTTTGTAATAAAAATGCCATTTTTTGTACATTCACGATATATTGTGTTTTCAAAAATTCACAATAAAAAAACTATCCAAAATATCGAAAAAAAACCTGACGTCACTCTTTAGATGTTGAATGGAAAAGACGATCTGCACAGATTTTGAGTGATTTTATTCATAACTAAGGGGGAGATAGATTTTGAAAATTGAGTCAAAATCCAAGATATGATGGCGGCCGTGTCTATGGTAACCAAAGACGCTACAAAACTTTTCAATGATATAGGAGGACTATTTTGACAGTTACTCATGTACATACCAAAAGCAAGAACCTAAACTCAAAAGCAAAAAAATCACTGTAACTGTTCATATTATTATTATTATTATTATTATTTATTATTATTATTATTATTATTATTAACTGTAAGTGTAAGATGTTTTGATATGTAAGCAAGAAAAGAGATATTCCTAGATTATTTGAGAAATGGGTTCTAACAGTACTTTCTTCACTTTTTTTTTCTCCAGGTACTACAAGACGTTGATCTTACTCCTTTGCTTCTTTTTCCCAACATACCTCCTGTCTATTTCTGGGGAGAGAGCGCCTTTATCTCCTTTTACCTCACACTCTGAGGTACACTCTTGTTTTGAATGCAACCTGGCTTGTCAACAGTGCTGCTCACATGTGGGGAAGCCGGCCTTATGACGGACGCATTCATCCAGCTGAGAACATAGTCGTGGCCCTGTGTGCCACAGGTGAAGGCTTTCACAATTATCATCACACTTTTCCCCACGATTACTCAACGAGCGAGTTTGGGTGGAAATTGAACCTGACAACCATGTTCATTGATGCCATGTATATGATTGGACAAGCCTACGACAGACGCAAGATCCCAATGGATGTTGTTTTAAAGAGGAGACTGCGCACTGAGATGGTTCGCAGTATAAGGAATGAATTTCTTTTTGTTGTTTTTCTTTTAGATTTAAACTTAAAAGTACTTTCTGAATATTCAAAAGCCAATTTGTCAAAATGTTCACTTTGATTTTTTGAGCTTCCGCCATGGTTCTCAACACAGAGTATGATCCTCTTTTTTTTATATTAATTAAAAAGTAAAGCGTATTTTGAGTATTCAAAAACCAATTCATTTGTCAAATTTCATTAAAAATTCTAGAGCTTCCTTATGACGATGAAATACTTGTAAAAAAACTTAACTTTTTTTCTTGATGAAATGAACTTATGTTGCATTTAATCAGATATTTCTGCCATTTGAGGTCTGGGCTGGTTCATAAACGTTATTTTCTCTCTCTCTCTCTCTCTCTCTCTCTCTCTCTCTCTCTCTCTCTCTCTCTCTCTCTCTCTCTCTCTCTCTCTCTCTCTCTCTCTCTCTCTCTCTCTCTCTCTCTCTCTCTCTCTCTCTCTCTCTCTCTCTCTCTCTCTCTCTCTCTCTCTCTCTCTCTCTCTCTCTCTCTCTCTCTCTCTCTCTCTCTCTCTCTCTGTCATAATCTCTCTGTCTGTCTGTCTCTCTTTCTGTCTGTCTGTCTGTCTGTCTGTCTGTCTGTCTGTCTGTCTGTCTGTCTGTCTCTCTCTCTCTCTCTCTCTCTTTCTATCTCTCTCTGTCATAATCTCCTTCTGTCTGTCTGTCTCTCTGTCTGTCTCTCTCTCTCTCTCTCTCTCTCTCTCTCTCTCTCTCTCTCTCTCTCTCTCTCTCTCTCTCTCTCTCTCTCTCTCTCTCTCTCTCTCTCTCTCTCTCTCTCTCTCTCTCTCTTCTCTCTCTTCTCTTCTCTTCTCTCTTCTCTCTCTCTCTCTTTCTCTTTTCAACCCTCTGAAAAGTAATTGTCATATTTCTTTTGGAAGAATGGAACATAAAATAAACAATGATAACATTTTCTGCTTCAAAACCCTGTTATAGGCTCTTAGAAGAGGGGGAAAGTACTGATTTCACATATTTAAAAAACAGAAAAAGTCAGGAGAAATCAACATTACAACATTATTTGCTGTTGTTCTGAGACAATTTAGTAGGTTTGTCTTTAGTTAATGCATGAGAGAATTTTATTATTATTATTTTTTAAACTCCATGATTGGTCTATCATGAAAGGGAAACCCATCCTATTTCAATTACTCATTGTGGCCTCCTTGTGTAAGGTCTTTTGAAAGATGGGATCTATAGACTAGTTCATGTCATATTGAGAAGACACAGGTGTCTTCTTTTAAGACGATAAGAAGAGATGTGGAGATAGCATTCTGCACCTGTTTTGAAATTGTCTGTCAGGAAAACGGCAAAGTTTCATAACAGTGATATATTAATTACCCTTGCAAATATTTTGACACTGAAGAAGTGAAGCATTCCATTCCATTGACAGGTATGGAGTACTCATGAATTAATGTTTCTTTTGACCAATTGATTAGATCAACTGAGTAGACAAGTCAGAATATCCCTTTCTGAGCAGATTTAAAAAGCACCATTTGTAAAAACTGGAAGAATTATTGAAATCATTATTGTTAAATTCTGTATAGGATCTTCTCATTATCCAAAGTCCAAGACAAGTATGCCACACAATGAGCGTATAATGCTATTTTTAAAGTTTGTCTATTTGTTTTTAGTAATGTGTCAATATTTCCATCAAATGGTAAGGAGTTCAAATGTAAGTTGAAAGTCTCTTGATATGTCTCTCAACATAGGCCCTTGTTAATTTAAGAACCAAAGTATTTACTACTTATAGATGTTTTCCTCATATTTGGCTACAGAATGTTATGACAGACAATCTGCACTCAAAAACACTTAATCCAAAATTCATGGGACTATAGATTTCTTTTCGAGTGGAACATTTTTCAGATTACCAGATTATACAAGGGACACCATTATATGTTGTTGGTGGTATTGTAATGACACGACCATGGGTCTGTAATTGCCTATTTCAGTCCCATTTTCTTGATTTGGTTTTTTTGGTTTAAGTTTGGGCAGTCTGGGGAACAGACACTAGGGGTAAATTTCAGTATAAACGAATGAAATTTCGGATTACTGGGATAGATTTAAGAAGAAAAATGGGACTTGGTAAATCTTTCGTACTAAACGTTTTTTAGTGTCTTTTTCAATATCATCTGTTGTGATCAAGATCATAGCAAAAAATCCCTATGTTGTCTACACGCTCGTAAAGAACCCAACATTTGAGTTGCATTTATTTAATTCGTTCTACTACACTTACTTTTATGTAGTACTTCCCATACTCAATAAATTGGCATGCCGACAGTATTGACCTGCAAACAATTCAATTGTAGGATTTTTGTCCCTCTTATTTTTGTTATTTCTTTGTTTTGCTTTTGTGTTGATTTGTTGTGCTTGAAGTCGTTAAAGACAAATTTTGTTATATATATATATATATTTATTTATTTATTTTGGTTGCTGTGTACACTTGAAAATGTCTAATCCAAAATATCAACTGGGGGAAGGAGTCTCAAAGTAAATTCTGAATGAATTATTACGAAACGTCCTTTTTATTTTTTATCAATTTGAGCATTTGATCTAAGAGCATATCTTGCATTTTCACCCAAAATATTGAATTTCTGACCATTCTTGTACAAGATGTTTAAAGTGTCATCTTGTCAGAAAAGACCTTCATTAAACCGTCATCAATCTGAAGTTTCATACTGCAAGTGCAATGTGATTGATGGAATATACGTAGTTCAAAATAAGATTTTTGGTTTACGTTTAAGCCAAAGTAATAGGAAAGGAACATGCTTCCTGTTTTTAGAACAAAACTGGTTTAGAAGTAATAGATGGGTCTTTTGGATTAAGCGTTTTTTGAGTGAATTTTTTCTTCTTATGCTTTCATTTGTGATTTGCTCCTTAATCCAAAAGTTTTTTATTCCTTTGCTTATGCAATTGGATAATTATATGGTCTGATTTGCTTACAAATGTCTCTACATGTCATGGCTTTCTGTACATACCATACTTCATGAATATTTGGCGTTAATCTTGAAAAATATTTCTCATCAATTAGAGTCCACAAAAGTGTCTGCCGTCAAATCTAAAATGACATTTGTATGTGATAATAGAGAGGTGGGTTGATAGTATTGCTATAGGCAAGCACATGCATACTGATTTTTTAAATATATTTGTTTCTCTTGCAACACACTTTGATATTGTTTGTCTGCATGTGATAACTACATTTTCAAAGTGAGGTCCTTGCACATAAATGTTTGTTGGCAAAAATTGACATTTTAGCAAGGGAATGTGAAGAAAATAGCTCTTTAAATGACACTGCCAGTGGCTTGTGTATCAGATATATTTTTGTAAAATGTAAGTTTTAAGTCTTTCATTTGACCGATGGTGAAACATTACACAAAAAGACATTTCTGTCATATTTTTTTTTCAAATGTACTTTGTGTCTTTATTTTATTTTGTTTTGGTAGAATTGCCTCTTCAATTTTTCTAAGTTACGAATCAGTTAGTTCTTAGAAGGATTCTACATACTCATGTCACGAATATAATCTATTAGTCGTCTGAGACTACTTAAAACTAAGAAGTGGTTGTGTTCACATCTCTTAATTCAAAGTAATTGATTTCAAAGTTTTGTCACAGATGTTTAGTTAGGCATTGTCCTATCACTAGATAAAGAAATATTAACATAATTTCAACAATCCAGAAAAAGATTTATTACAAATTGTACATATGTACAAACAACGGTTTGTAGTTGAACTGGTCTGTCATGTGACAGAAGCAGTAGTACTAGTAGGGACTCAGTGGTCCAGAGGCAAGGTTTCGGCTTCTAAACCAAAAGGTTGTGGGTTCATACCCAGAGGGTTGAAAATTTTGCTCAAGTTTTTTGTTTTGATTACAAACCCACCCCCTTGGTCCCGGTGGGTGGATCAACACCTATTCCCATTGGTGACGAATGATAAAAAGATCATTCTGTGCACTTGGCTTTCTGCAGTGCAGTCTGGGCAAAGTTACAAAAATCCTAGCAAAAACCCCAAGACAACCTTGGTTGTGGATGTGGATCAAATCAAAAGAAGCAGTGGTATTATATTATTTTGGTTTTTCTGAGAATTTCCTTAGGAAGTTGAAGGATTGAATGCAATCACATATAATGTTATCATTATCATCCATTATTTTATAATATTCTTAATGTAGTGTAATTGCTGCAATTGTATTGTTTATGTTCAGCAATAATGTCAAAACGACTTTGGATATAGTTAGTAGCCTACTTTTAGTGGTACTCTGGTGTCCAACATTCAAACTATAAAATTAAATTTATAATGAATATGTAGTCTTTCATGGGAGTGCCATATTCTTATTATGTGTTGTCTTCTCTTATTCACTAATACAATTAAATGTATTAGCCATTCTCCCCTACCATTTTAAGAGTTGTGTACAGTAAAGCTTATGATGATGTAAGCAAGAACAACCGTTTGCAGTTGACTGAATTGCTTCCCAGCTTCCCTTATGTGTTATAAAATCAATAAGACGAATTGTGCCTCATAGATATAGGTTATCAGAAAGTAAGGCATGCTCAAGATGATTTTGATTCATGACTTAGGGTCCCCACCGAGTGCATTCGTCTTTCAATCATTCTCATTCGTTTCATGACTTCAGTGAGTGAACTTATTTACTATACAAATCACTAACGCAATCAGAGTGGTTCCGTTTCACTTTCATTAGAGGCCACCTGCATCACAAATCACGAAAGATCAGGGGAGAAAGTTAAGGGCGGCGGGCGATTTTTAAAGACTTTTTTTCATCCAATCTTAATTCTGATTACAGATTTGGAACCAGCATTAAAAATTACAGGAGAAAACACCAAACACATATTAAATTCATTGTATTGATTTATTTTTATATTATTTTTTAAATCGTTTATTGGGTTGGGCTAGGCTGCCTTATCTAGACTAATCGAATTGGCGCGCGCGATTGACGATCGTGAAGAAAGTGTTCACAGTCACTTTCCACTCTGGACTTCATGATTGATGAAAGACGAATGCGCTCGGTGGGGCCCCTTACAGTACAGAATTTCCCAATCTTGACAGTTAATGCAATTTGTAAGTTATTTTATTTTTTTTATCTATCTTCAAAAGTCTTACCTTATTTCTGAGCTCTGTTTGAAGAACCCTTAGCAACCTGATTTAAAGTGGGCATGTGCTTCGAAATGATAAGGCACCACATTAGGAATACCATATATTATTATTACATGTCATACATGAATGACACAGTTGAAGAGGGAGGAAGGCGGTTGTGTTTTCATTAAAATTTTGAAAGTAATATTTGTGTCGTGTAGTGTATCATTCCACCACTGACCAGGAAAAAATATGAAACAAATTGAATGTTATTTTCACGACTGCCTGGCTTGGTTTTTTTTAGCATTATTTTCCACTTCAAGATGAAGAACAAGCTTTTGTCAACAGCTGATTCATCAATTGTTTAACTCATTCAATTGAAGGCTTGACTTAGTATTGTGCCTTTAGGTATTACGAATTCGAACACACATACCCAGAGTTCTTTGCTCAGTTTTCTGTCCATTTTCAAGCTCTGTAACTGAGACATTTACGAAATAAAAGAATCAATTCAGTATTTGGGAGTGCAGAAAAAAGATCACTGCTTCCAATCCATTCATGCATAGTTCAATACATTATCTTTACAACCGGTTGGTTACAAATTCAAGAGACATAAGCGGTATGTACCGTAACTATATTATAATGTCATTGTCAAACGCTCTACGTCAAGGCATGGGGTGTCTGCAGGCGGGTAGTGGTCTGAATGGGCTTCAGGTACTCAGTCGTATGCCTTCTAATCATTTTCATTGACTGTGTACACCTGTTTTTTGTTTGTTCTTTTCTTATTGCTTTTCATCTTATTCATTCAGAAACATGCAAAATAAAAAGGAAGATTTTGGTTTCGCATTCAATAAGGTTTGAAGAAACAGAAAGGTTGTCTCTTTAAATTTGATGTGATTGTGAACTTGGAGTTGGAATTGACCAGGCTTGTCTTTCTACTTTTACTTTAAAGAAATATAAGTTGTATCTGTTTTGTCAATAAGAATAATAACCACAGATGGAGTTGTTTAGAACAAATCTCATAAAAAGGCAAACTTTTTATTAATATGGATGAAAACATTTAGTCATACTGTGATGTAATTTGTGCTTTATCGCTCAATGACCCATGTAGTACAGTACCACAGCCAATAGCCTAGCCATATTCTGTTGATGCCCTTCTGAATGAAATCCAATTTATAAATTTTGCACTATTATATTACTTGTGATGCTTTTGTGCAGATTAGATTTCGTTTTGAATTCTGCAAAATTTTTGTTGACTTTCATTAAAAACTGTTTTCCTTATTCTTCATCGCTATTTTGTTTTGTTGTTATTGCACTATCAGAAATTACTGTGCACTTATACTTTGCTGTTCTCACTGAATGAGCTGTTCTCTAGAAGTAGAAGACAGCCTGAGTCAGTTCTTTTGAAATCATTTATCCTGATGACTTGCTCATAAAAATTGTTTTTCTTAAGAATAAGGTAGCCTCGAGATACATGTCTCAGTATCAATACAGTGGGCACCATTTATAACAGCACTGGGTATAACAGTAATTAAAAGGACCATTGCCACCCTCCCTTTTTTCTCTTTTGGCTCTATTAAAATAAACCTCTTCTTATAATGGGAAGGGGAACACATTATACTTATAACAGGGCTCTTGTCAATGTCAACGTGGAAAAGTACGCCAGAGAAACACAAAAGTGTCTATATTGTATAGATCTATATGTGCCCAATAATTCCTATAAAAATCAAATCATGACTTCATAGAGACCCAATGCAGGTGTTTGAAGTGCATGGATAGGCCTAAAGGAAAGGGGAGATAGTTTGTATCTTGAACATTACATTACTTACAATGTCTGGCCTCCCATTGGCTAATATACTGATTTGTATGATAAGCGAGCCACAGGAATCAAGGTTACAACAGGACTGTATCCTCTCCCCCATCGATCCTGTTACAACCGGTTTCCATTGTATCATGTGCATGTACATTGTATAACGCTTGTGGATGCTCTTAATTTAAATAAATCGTCACTAGTGTCACAGAAGTACGGACAAAGCCGGTTTTTCTCTTTAGTTTGTTTGTTTGGTTTTTTCTTCTTTATTATGATAATAATCCTAGAATTCAACACATAATGGCATTGTCAATATTGTCATACAACATGAGCTCTCTCACTGCTGTACTCGTACTTATGATATATGTACATGCTGCATTATGCCTTCTTACATTTATGTAATGTGCGCGGTTGGCAGGTGCTACGGGGAGGTCCTTCTCCTTTTCTTTCTCTTGCACTTATCCTTTATCTTGTTGCTTCCTCTTGTGTGCAGTTGGTGGGAGCTTCTGGTAGTGGTAGGTCCTTCTTTCTTTTCACTCTTTGATTTTATCTTTTGACTTGCAGCTGTTTTATCTTAAATCACCCCAAGATGACCGCACACGGTGGACAGGGTAACTTTCATTTAATCAATCAATGCTATTTCCTCTTAACTCACCCTGAGGTCATAGTTTGTAACGCATGAGTTTAAGTCGAATGCACACTCACATCTCATCTATTCACCTCCTCTCCATCACAATCACAGCTTCTTACTTATACTTATACCCATCCAAAAAAAGGCAATCTGCCTCATACTGGCTACTATAAATTTCAGGACTCTTCCTCTCGCTCATCATATGCATCGCTAGGCGAAACAACCAATTAATCAATGACACCACCCAGTTCACCATAACAATAATAACATGAGACTGTCCATGTTGTTTTGCAAGAAGTATGTGACAAAAAATAATGATATAATAGTTAGTACATGTACATAAGAGCTCTACTTTAGTCTAAGCGCTTCGACAAGTCAAAAGGTAAAATTTTAAAACAGTCATGACCCATATTAAATATAGGCTACATTGTGCAGTATCAAACACAAATAAGGTAAAAATGCAGTGATCTAAAAATTCTCCATGGCCCAAGGCTGTGTTATAGGTATAATATATCTTTCTTTCTTTATCAGTTTCCATTCTACCTTCTGGTGTATGGGGTAAGCTGCCCGAAAGGACCTTTCTCCAGGCTGCCCTTTCCTGGCATTGTCAGTTTTCCTCCGTGAAATAAAGTTAAAATTTCTTTGCTTTAATGCCTCTGTTATATATTCCTACTTTGTACGTATGAGTCTGCCTTTTCGTCTTTTACCTTGTGTTTTAGCACAGTATAGTGACTTAGCTATTCTATCTATTGTCATTCATTCTTATAAATATAAATCATTGAAATAAAATAATGGGGGCGACAAAGCAAGGTTGTGTATAAACGTCAATGAAAGATAGAAATGAACAAGTTAAAACGATAATTATATACATTGATGTAGATAAAGGGTTTGTTAATTACCGGCTTAAAATATTTAATAGATGAACTATTTTCTAGAAGTTAAAAGGATAATTTTTCAAACTCTGAAGACTTCAACATCCCTGGCACTTCTCAAGGGCTCAAACGTAGTGCGGCAATCGACGCCATCACTCTGTCCACTTCAATCCATCTCTCCTACTCTTCTATTTGAGTGTGAATTGAAAGTGGAAGTAAAGGATGAATTTCCTGTTTCTGATCCATTCTATTTCAACATCATTAACTTAACAATAACATGAGACTGCTCATGTTTTGCAAAAGAAAGTATGTGACAAAAAATCATCGTCATCAAAGTATTCAAAGCCTTTCACCCTTTCCA